>VSMD01017306.1:0-31700 GCA_008750895.1 Mirza zaza
GAGACAGAGTCTCACTTTATTGCCCAGGCTAGAGTGAGTGCCGTGGTGTCAGCCTAGCTCACAGCAACCTCAAACTCCTGGGCTCAAGCAATCCTGCTGCCTCAGCCTCCCAAGTAGCTGGGACTACAGGCATGTGCCACCATGCCCGGCTAATTTTTTTTTCTATATATATTAGTTGGCCAATTAATTTCTTTCTATTTATAGTAGAGATGGGGTCTCGTTCTTGCTCAGGCTGGTCTCGAACTCCTGAGCTCAAACGATCCGCCCACCTCGCCCTCCCAGAGAGCTAGGATTACAGGCTTGAGCCACCGCTCCCGGCCTACAATGTTATTTTTAACAGCTGCATAAAATTCATTCATTAGAGTGCCACACTCTAGGCGTCCTCAAACTACCACCCGCGGGCCACATGCGGGTGTTTTTGCCTGTTTATTTTTTTACTTCAAAATAAGATATGTGCAGTGTGCATAGGAATTTGTTCATAGTTTTTTTTAAACTATAGTCCAGCCCTCCAATGGTCTGAGGCACAGTGAACTGGCCCCCTGTTTAAAAAGTTTGAGGACCCCTGCTCTAATCTACCCTGTTTGTTTCAAACTTTTTGCTATTAATTAAAATAATGCTGGAAATAACTTCCTTTTAGATAATATATCCTTAATTATTTTCTAACTTATTTATGATATTATTAGGGATATTCTCTGGGATATATTCCTAAAAGTGAAATTGGAGGGTCACAGATTATGTCCGTTTTTAAGGTTTTTGGTTGTTTTTGTCTAACTGCTGTTTAGGAAGATTGTTAATATTTGTAGAATTTATTCCTGCCAGCCATGTATGAAAGTTTCTCTTTCTTAAATCTTTGTTGATATGATAAGCAAAAAATCTTATCTCATTCTTTTACTTTGCATTCTCTTAAATTAATGAGGGGAAACTTTCCATATTAGTTATTTGTATTTGATGAATTACTTTTTGTCTATTTTTAATTGAGGTATTTGTATAATAATTTCATCACAATAACAACAACTATAACAAGCAGTGCTTAATGAATTATGGTACTTTGTGCCAGGTATTAGTTTAAATGCTTTACGTGCATTAACTCATTTAGTGCTTATCAACCAACTGAGAGGTAGATTCTGTGATCCCCATTTACAGACAAAGAAACTGAGCTGAAGGCTGGCATGGTGGCTCACGCCTGTAATCCCAACACTTGGAGAGGCTGAGATAGGAGGATCACTTGAGGCCAGGAGTTTGAGACCAGCCTGGGCAACATAGTGAGACTCCGTCTCTACAAAAAAAATTAAAAAATTAGCCAGGCACGTGCATTTAGTCCCAGCTGCTTGCTAGGCTGAGGCAGGAGTAGGAAGGAAAGAGGAGAAAGAAATGGAGGTGAAGATAGGTGTAGCCACTTGCCCAGGGTTACACAGATAGTGTAAGTAGTGGAGCGGGGACTACAGAGCCTACACTCCTAACTATCTAATACTTACCCGTCTTTCCAATGACTAAGCTATATGTTCTTCCAGAGCAGTGCACTGTATCACTTGTTCATTACTACACCCCAAGATGTCACAGTGCCTGCTCCATAATAGATACTCAGTAAAGACTTCCCGAATGGATGAATGCATGCCATCCATAGTTTTAATTACTTTAGCTTTGTGATCCATCTAGTGGGCCCCCTTCATTTCTCTAATTGCACATTTATTCTTACAGGAGAAATTTAGAATGTATAATTATTTTGTCAAGTTCTTGTGAATATTTTCTTAGCTATATTATGTTTTTTTGCTGCTCTTGTGAATGAGATATCTCTCATGTTTCTAACTTGTTATTGCCACTATATGGAAAGCTCCTGGTTTTAATATATTTACTATCTAATCATCACCCTTAATGAAGTCCTAGCAGTAATATCGTACATCAGTTGTTTCCCTCCAGCGTCTTGGAAATCAGTGATATCACCTGCAAAATAATGATCATTTGGTCTCCTATCAAACATTAATATCTTTGGTTTTTTCTTGTTAAATCAGCTTGGATGTCAAGAGTAACAATGTCTAAAAGCTAGTGGCCATGCTTATCTTTTCGGATTATGGTAAAAACTCCTCCAGTGTAGCATTTTCCAGTTCTATCTTGAAGAAAAGATAGTGATAAGTATTTTGTGAAAAAAGCATGCCATAGTCAAATAAGTTTGAAATATGCTACATATCATGCTTTTTGGTAGGAAAAGAAACTTTGTCTTATGAAAACTGTTCTGGTTTTAAGATATATCAGATCTCCAGTTACAACTGGAGTAGGGAGGCAGTAGGGAGTAGTGTCTTAGAATATAATTTATCGCTCTTAGAAATTCATCCTATAAATATTATAAAGATCTTGAAGTAAAAGCACCCATTGAACTTTATTTGACCTAGGTTTGCAAAACTTTTTTTGACCAGTGAATACTTTGCAGGGGAATATCATTAGTATTTCATAGAATGTACTCTATGTTTCAATGTTAAATAGTGGGCCATTGGTTATGGATTTCAGGTAATTTTCTTTTATTATCATAAGGACATATATTTTTAGTTTATTAAGTATTTTTATTAGGAACTTATATTACATTTTTTTATTTGATACCTACAGAAAGAAGGAAAAAACTAATATTAAATTTTATGAAATGCCTTTTTACCATCGTTGAAGTCTAATTTTTTGACCTCTTAGTGCCATGAATTTTATTAATAGCTTTCTAATACTGAAATACTCTTGCATTTCTAGAATAAATCCTGCTTGGTCTTTTATATATATATATATATATATATGCATTTTATTTTCTAATATTTTATTTAGGAATTTAGGAATTTTGGTTATCTCTTCATAAGTGATAACTGCCTACAGGTTCTCTTTTTTGGAGGCTGTCTTTTCTGAGTTTTGGTAACAGTTATATAGAAAATGATTTTGAAAGGCTTTGGACCAAATTAAATAGTTTAGGAAATACAATCTGTTCCTTGAATGTTTATTCTCTGAATCTAACCCTTTCTTGCAGGCAGTTCTTTTTTTTTTTTTTTTGAGACAGAGTCTCACTTTGTTGCCCAGGCTGGAGTGCCATGGCGTCAGCCTAGCTCACAGCAACCTCAAACTCCTGGGCTCAAGCAATCCTGCTGCCTCAGCCTCCCAAGTAGCTGGGACTACAGGTATGCACCACCATGCCCGGCTAATTTTTTCTATATATATCAGTTGGCCAATTAATTTCTTTCTATTTCTAGTAGAGACGGGGTCTCGCTCTTGCTCAGGCTGGTTTCGAACTCCTGACCTTGAGCAATCTGCCTGCCTCGGCCTTCCAGAGTGCTAGGATTACAGGCGTGAGCCACTGCGCCAGCCTTGCAGGCAATTCTTTAAAAATTTATTCATCTTGTAGTCATGGTTTCTATCTTTCCTTGAGTCAATTTTGAATTTTGATAGTTCATATTTTCTCTAAAACTCATTCATTTTTATGCAAAATTTAAGTTGTATATATCTTTATAATTTTAAGTGTAGATGATAATCATATAACTTTAAAAATCTATTCTAAATCTATAGTTATATACTCTACTTGAATTTTACCTGTTTCATGGTCTTTTTCAAATTAAAGAACTGGCTCTTATTTATTGGTTCTAAATTTGTTTTAAATTATTTTCTGCTTTTATCTATAATAATTTCTTCTAACTCCTTTAAAATTTTTCCTAATATAGTCTTCTGAATTGTTTTATTTTTATAGCTTTCAAAATGGAATACTCAGGCTGGGCATGGTGGCTCACTCCTATAATCCCAGCACTTTCAGAGGCCTATGTAGGAGGATTGCATGAGGCCAGTTTAAGGCTGCAGTGAGCTGTCACGCCACTGCACTCCAGCCTCAGTGGCAGAACAAGACTCCATCTCTAAAGAAAAATAAAATAAAATGGAATATTCAGTTAATTTTTTAAATTAATGTTTGATAACATTTAAGATTCTTATTATTGTCAATATCGAAATCATCTATAATTATAGTTTAGCTTCTCTGTGTCCTCCATACTTTGTATTTAAAATTTCCAGTTGTGTATTCCCAGCTACTTGGGAGGCTGAGGCAGGAAGATTGCATGAGCCCAGGAGTTTGAGGTTGCAGTGAGCTATGATCACACCACTGCCCTCTACCCAGGGTGACAGAGCAAGACCCTGTCTCAAAAACTAAACTAAACTAAAATTTGCAGTTGGCTGAAGCTTTTGATCTTTATATTCCTAGTTATCAATTTCTAATTTTACTATTTTGAGGTTAGAAGATCTGCATTTCAATTTCTATTTCTTTTAGGAATTTAAAAATATTTTTTCACTAACAATATACAGTATGAATTTATGCTAACAAAGATGTTATTATTTATCCAATATAAACTCTTAATATAGCTTTTAAATCAATCATATTATTTTATTGCTTAAGTCTTCTTTATTATCTCTTTGACATGCCAAAGACTAGGAGAGTCATGGTACAATTTCCCACTATAGTTATGTTTTTCTAAATGTCTTCTTATATTTCTAAGAGGCTTTAAGTATTTTAACATAGTGTTGTTAGTACATCAGAGTTATTGACAAATGTTGCCAATGTAAATCATATACTTTATCAATGTAAAAATATTGCCTTAAATTCTTCCTTGTCCAATACTACAACAATGACACCAGCTTTCTTTTATTTTTTGATATGTTTGCCATCCTTTTAATTTTATATTTTTTGTTTTTTTTTCATTTTTTTTTAGATGTCTGTTGTCTGAAATTTTATATTTTTTGTGACACTTTGTTTTAGTTGAATATTTTTCCTTCTTTCCTTCTTTTCTTCCTTCCCTCCTCCCTTCCTTCTATTCCTTTTTCTTTCTTTCTTTCTTTTTGAGAGATAGGGTCACCATATGTTGCCTAGGCTGGAGTGCAGTGGCTATTCACAGGTGAGAGTATAGCACACTACTATAGCCTCAAACTCCTGGCCTCAACGGATCCTCCCACCTTCACCTCCCAAGTAGCTGTGACTTCAAGCTTGTGCCATGGCACTTGACTTAAATGAATCTCTTATCAACATTATACAGTTGGTTTTTTCTCCAATTTTATTACTTTATCCCCTTTATATATTATAATAGATATAGTTGGTCTTTTTTTTTTTTTTTTTTGAGACAGAGTCTCGCTTTGTTGCCCAGGCTAGAGTGAGTGCTGTGGCGTCAGCCTAGCTCACAGCAACCTCAAACTCCTGGGCTCAAGCAATCCTGCTGCCTCAGCCTCCCGAGTAGCTGGGACTACAGGCATGCACCACCATGCCCGGCTAATTTTTTCTATATATATTAATTGGCCAATTAATTTCTTTCTATTTATGGTAGAGACGGGGTCTCGCTCCTGCTCAGGCTGGTTTTGAATTCCTGACCTCGAGCAATCCACCCGCCTCGGCCTCCCAGAGTGCTAGGATTACAGGCGTGAGCCACCACACCCGGCCAATATAGTTGGTCTTTTGTCTTTTTATTTTCTGCTTTTTGCTAAGTGAACTGTTTTCTATGCTTGTCTTCATAGTTTTTGAAGATGATACCATATTTTTATTTTTAATTCTGCTAGTCCTTAATTTTACATTTTTCAAAAGCATTCTTTAACCTGAATGTTTAATGATTAAATCTCTGATCCTTTAGAATTTATTTTATGTTATGAGGTAAGTATCTACCACCTTTTGGTTTCTTTCAGATGGTTATCTGACTGATGCACAGCATTTATTATGAGAAACACTTAAATTTCTTTTACTAATGGAAATGCCATCTTTAGCTTATGCTAAATTCCTGCTGTATTTGTATCTGTTTCTGATCTGTTTTGTTCCTTCAATCTGTCTAGGTATATGCCAGTACCATACTCTTTTAGTTATTATAGGTTTGTATTAATAATATAGAAGCATGTAGATTTCAATTCTATTATTTCTTTTTGGTTTCCTTGAAATTTGACTTTTTACTTTTTTTTTTTTTTTTTTGCCTAGTCTCCATTTTAATCTCATCCAGTTGCCTTTTCCTCTCAGTCTGGGATCTCCTTGTGATTTTTTTGGCCCTATTTTCATAAAGGCTACATCTTATTTTGTTCTTTTGTGGATGTCAAACAGTTCCCTGAAATTTTCTTTTATTTTTATTTATTTATTTATTTATTTTTTTTTTGAGACAGAGTCTCACTTTATTGCCCAGGCTAGAGTGAGTGCCGTGGCGTCAGCCTAGCTCACAGCAACCTCAAACTCCTGGGCTCAAGCAATCCTGCTGCCTCAGCCTCCCAAGTAGCTGGGACTACAGGCATGTGCCACCATGCCCGGCTAATTTTTTTCTATATATATTAGTTGGCCAATTAATTTCTTTCTGTTTATAGTAGAGATGGGGTCTCGTTCTTGCTCAGGCTGGTCTCGAACTCCTGAGCTCAAACGATCCGCCCACCTCGGCCTCCCAGAGAGCTAGGAGAAATTTTCTTTTAGATAGACATAGCAGTCATTGCTTTTCCTTCCCTTGATTCTTCTAGTTGTGTTTCTTCCCAGACTTTTTTTTTTAACTCATGTAGTTTTTTTTTTTTCTTTTAACTTCTTGTGCTTTTTCTTTTCTTTTTCTTTTTCCTTTTTCTTTTCGACAGAGTCTCACTCTGTTGCCCTGGCTAGAGTGCCATGGCATAAGCCTAGCTCACAGCAACCTCAAACTCCTGGGCTCAAGTGATCCTCCTGCCTCAGCCTCCTGAGTAGCTGGGACCACAGGCATGAGCCACTATGTTCAGCTAATTTTTTCAATATATTTTTAGTTGTCCAATTAATTTCTTTCTGTTTTTAGTAGAGACAGAGTCTCGCTCTTGCTCAGGTTGGTTTTGAACTCCTGACTTTGAGCGATCCGCCCACCTCAGCCTCCCAGAGTGCTAGGATTACAGGGATGAGCCACTGTGCCCGGCCCTGTGCTTTTTCTTTATTCCTGAACAAATTAAGATCTGTCCAGACTCAAATTTTGGTAACAGACAGATTGCTTTGGACCACTGTTGAGTGATGCTAGATCCTTCTCAGATCTACAGTTGGAGAGCTGGTGCACAGTTCTCAGGCATGGTGTTTCCTTCCTTTCATAGTGGCATCTCCTGACCATCTCTGCCTCCTTCTTTGCTAATAATGTAATACATGAAAAGACACATAAAACTGAGATTCCCAGCATATGGTTTCCCAGGGTTTCTCCTATCTCTTTCCTCCACCCATATTGCTTCCCTTGTGCAGATTGCACTTTCCAGAACACATTTTGCAACTGCTAGTCAGCTTTAGTCATGCACCTATCCTCCACCAAGTCCCTTTTGCTGTCATTAAGAATGCAGGTACAGGCCGGGCGCGGTGGCTCACGCCTGTAATCCTAGCTCTCTGGGAGGCCGAGGTGGGCGGATCGTTTGAGCTCAGGAGTTCGAGACCAGCCTGAGCAAGAGTGAGACCCCGTCTCTACTATAAATAGAAAGAAATTAATTGGCCAACTAATATATATAGAAAAAAATTAGCCGGGCATGGTTGTGCATGCCTGTAGTCCCAGCTACTTGGGAGGCTGAGGCAGCAGGATTGCTTGAGCCCAGGAGTTTGAGGTTGCTGTGAGCTAGGCTGACGCCACGGCACTCACTCTAGCCTGGGCAATAAAGTGAGACTCTGTCTCAAAAAAAAAAAAAAAAAAAAGAATGCAGGTACATGTGTGGGGAGGGCTGTATGTCAGACTTTCTAAAGTGTAAGAAATGGGAATGCTTAGTTGCTACTTAGTATAAGTGAGGCACAAATGGTGGGAGGAACAAAATACCTTCCTTCTTCCATGTAGCCTCCCTTTACTAAGGAAAGCTGGGGTTTGCTATGGCAGAAGCCTGTGTAGGTTTCTCTCCATCCATCTCCACCTGTTTTATATTTACTCCTACTTGCTGCCAGTGGTCTTATTGTTGTGAGTTTTCAGCTTTTTCTATGTCTTCATTGGTATTTAAGTGAAAATTTGGTAGCAGCTCCATGGAGAGTTTTTGCCAGATGTCACTTGGAAACTAAAATATGTTTGTGACAAACAAACATGTATTCTATGTCTAAAAGAAACACACAGGCCCACAGGGTTATTAGTCGGAGGTGGGGGGTGGGAGCTTTGTTTCTTTTTTTTTGTTTTTTTGAGACAGAGTCTCACTCTGTTGCCCAGGCTAGAGTGAGTGCGTCAGCCTAGCTCACAGCAACCGCAATCTCCTGGGCTCCAGCAATCCTGTTGCCTCAGCCTCCCGAGTAGCTGGGACTACAGGCATGCGCCACCATGGCCGGCTAATTTTTTCTATATATATTAGCTGGCCAATTAATTTCTTTCTATTTATAGTAGAGGCGAGGTCTCACTCTTGCTCAGGCTGGTTTCGAACTCCTGACCTTGAGCAATCCACCTGCCTCAGCCTCCCAGAGTACTAGGATTACAGGCGTGAGCCACCGCGCCCGGCCGGGAGTTTTATTTCTCATCATATAAGTGATGTCTTCGTCACTGTGAGAACGAAATGACCAAAAGAAGTGAAGGGAAAGGGGCTGGGCGAGGTGGCTCACACCTATAATCCTAGCACTCTGGGAGGCCGAGGCGGGTGGATTGCTCGAGGTCAGGAGTTCGAAACCAGCCTGAGCAAGAGTGAGACCCTGTCTCTACTATAACCGTCTCTACTATAAATAGAAAGAAATTAATTGGCCAACTAATATATATAGAAAAAATTAGTCGGGCATGGTGGCGCATGCCTGTAGTCCCAGCTACTTGGGAGGCTGAGGCAGGAGGATTGCTTGAGCCCAGGAGATTAAGGTTGCCATGAGCTAGGCTGACGCCATGGCACTCACTCAAGCCTGAGCAACAGAGTGAGATTCTGTCTCAAAAAAAAAAAAAAAAAAAAGTGAAGGGAAGGAATTTAGAAGGGGTGACTGGAGTAAAGTCTAGGGAGAATAATATAGTGAAGTAAAAAATGAAATATTAGCTTATGAAGTCAGAGGTAAGTAGTCCTCAAAGAAAAAGGTATATACATTATTAGGTAGGATCTTTTTCCTCTGTTCTTGTATTCTCATATATACGTATTTTTAAAATTTTTGTTTTTTGTTTTTTTTGTTTTTTTTGAGACACTGTCTTGCTCTGTCACCCAGGCTAGAGTGCAATGGCACAATCATAGCTCACCATAACCTTCAACTCCTAGGCTCAAGTGAACCTTTCGCCTCAGCTTCCTGAGTAGCTGGGACTACAGTTGTGTGCCACCATGCCTGGCCAATTTAAAAAAAAATTTTTTTTTGAGACATAGGCCTGGAACTCCTGGCCTCCAGCAATTCTCCTGTCTCAGCCCCTCAAAGTGCTGGGATTACAGGTATAAGCCGCTTTTTTTTGCCCGGCCTTTTTTTCACTTTTCTCCTGAAAGGCTTCAGTCTTTTGGCCGGCAGGTAGAAGTGACCGAATCTGAATTTTTTTGTTTCATATTTGCTATGCACTTGTCACCGTAACCTGCAGCATCAGTAAGAAAGACCTACAATTTTTAAATATATGTTTTAACTTCATGATGACAAAGAAATCTGATACTCCAATTACCACTGAACTTGCAAACACTACGCAGCCTTCTGATTGTCAAAGCTGAGTATAGTCTCTGTTCCAAGTCAAGCTTCTTGGTATTAGGAACACTCATTTGAGTCAAGTAGAATTGTACTAATAAGTGTTCCTTTTTTTTTCTCTTTAGGCAACACTTCCCCAGATCAAAAGGAGCCAACACCTTTCATCATTGAGTGGATCCCAGATATCCTTCCCCAATCCAAGATTGGCGAGCTACGCATCAAGTTTGAGTACGGTCACCACCGGAACGGGCACGTGGCAGAGTACCAAGACCAGCAGCCTCCCCTGGACCAGCCCTTGGAACTGGCCCCTCTGACCACTATCACTTTCCCTTGAGGCAAAACAAGAGTCTTTTTGCTGCTAAATTTGCACATCCCCAACCCTTAACAACTTTAAATACTAGTTAGGCACTTAAATATCTGGCTCTGTTCCTTAGTAAACTGCTCTTAGCTAAGTTAACAATTTCTCAACGCTTTCAAATGGATTCTGTTGAAGAAAAACTCTTCTTGTAAATGGCCTTTTTGGTGCTGCTGTGTACAGTCTTCATTATACAGTATGAAGACTGTATTTTTAAAAGGAACAAAAAGAAAACCAGCTCATTTTCCTTCTTATAGATTCACCTTTAGAATTTGTTTCAACCTTTTTCTAATTCTCTAAGAAGTTAGCAGCACTCAGCCTTATTACACCAATAGTGTTGGAAAGTTAATCATACCCTGGTAAGGGCAGAATGTTAAGGACCATCCAGGCAGAGTTCTAGCCATGCTCTTTATTCTGTTCTCAAATAAAGCACAGTGTCACTAGTTTTTCCAAATTATTTCTCATGTTGGCCTGATTATAAAATTATAAACTTTTGGGGGGATTTAGCTGATAGTGAAATAGGAAAAAGAGATTCAGGTGTCAAGGGAATATTGACATTTCAAACTAATGCTTGTAATTGCATATTCACTTGATATTTTCTTTACTCTCCAAAAAGTTTAACAGCTGGTAAAATATAATTGCTGTTTCTGAGTTCACAGATGATGGAATGGAGACACCGAAGGACACAGAAGCCTGTCTTTAAGGAGGAAAGAAGGGAATGAACATTTCCTACATGCCTTTTATGTGCCAGGCACTTTCATTTACATTCTCAGTCATTTTTCTTACTGAATCTTCATTATTTTATGTTTAGGTATTACTCCTTTTTCAAAGTTAAAGAAACAGCCTCTCTGAGGGTAAGTATCTTGCTGGAAACAGCCTTAAAATAACATTCAGTTTTACTCCAAAGTGCATGTTCTTTCCACTTTATCATGTTGCTTTGGTATAAATTTCTTATACTTCACTGTCCTTGGGTAGACAAAAATCCACATGAAGCAGGCTCTTGGTTTTCAACTGCAAGTGACAGAAAACCAGCTAACTAGCTTGGGCAAAATAGGAGTCTGTGACTCCTATGTTGGGCTAGAGCTGGGTGTGGCTGGACCTCAGGACCCCTGGAACCAGGGTCTATCTGACCCATTTCTGCCTCTCTCTGGGGCTTCATGTGCTCTCAGCACAGAGCAGCTCCTTTTCATGGTAGGCCTTCAGGCTCCTGAAGTGCCTGAAAGTATGGCTTCCACATCGGAACAGGACTGACTGATCCAACAGGCAACCCCCCCCCCCCCCAAGAAAAGCACTGAGGGCATCGGAGGGAGCAGCTCAAAACTCTCCATGTCTACACAGCTTCCTGTCTGCTACACAGACTGAGTGTATTATGGGTCTGAGAGAGATGCCTTCTTAACTTGCCTGCCTCTAGGCACCCTGGCTAGGCACTCTGACATCATGACCATCAAGAGAACAAATTTCTGGCCAGGCACAGTGGCTCATGCCTATAATCCTAGTACTCTAAGAGGCTGAGGTGGGAGGATCACTCAAAGTCAGGAGTTCAAAACCAGCATAAGCAAGAACGAGACCCCATCTCTACTAAAAAAATAGAAATTAGCTGGACAACTAAGATATATATATATATGTAAAAAAATTAGCCGGGCATGGTGGTGCATGCCTGTAGTCCCAGCTACTCGGGAGGCTGAGGCAGAAGGATTGCCAGAGCCCAGGAGTTTGAGGTTGCTATGAGCTAGGCTGACGCCATGGCATTCTAGCCCAAGCAACAGAGTGAGATTCTGTCTCAAAAAAAAGAGAACAACTTGCTACTCCTCCACCCAGTACCTGGTTCTAGCCTACTACAGCCTTACCTCTACCAGTGCTGCTGTCATCTCAACAGCCTGCTAATACTTAGAAGCCACTTGAGGACCTCCAGAAAATCTGACTCCACGAACTACCCACCCAAGTGAAGGTGTACAGGCCTGCCACCTGACTCTCTCAAGGTACCAGAAGTCATTGGGCCTGTGGTCTTCTGGGCCTAGCAATTCCCAATCACATTCACTCCATCTTTCAATGACTGCTGTTGTGGGGTGTTGGTGCCAATGCCCTGCTCTTCCCTCCAGCCCACATGTGCACACACATGTACCCAATACACACTCCAGCCCCCAGCTACAGAGTAAGTACCTCAGCCAGCTCCTATCCCCTCTTCTTCCATGTCAGTAAAAGCCCAGAACGCCCTCCACTAGAAGAACCCAGGGAAATCCCACTCTACTCTGCTGATGGAGATGGGCAGGGTTTGCTCTCCACCAGCCCCAGCCCTTTAAATTAACTGGACCATCTCAAGCACAAGTCATAGACAACACAGAAAAGTCAGCCACAGGGAACAGCCCGTGTGTCTATTATTTGTGAATTGTCACAAGATGGATCTGTTTACCTCTCAACCTATTTCTCCTTCCTTTTTTTTTTAATCTCTCAAATCCCAATTTCCTGGTTTTCCTCCTTTGCATCTTGTGATATTTTCTTACACTCCTTCTTTTTAATCCCCCTTTAATGACCTTGCTCTGTCTGGCTGTTCTCTCACCATCCAACTCTGCAAGCACCCTTCACATCTTCCTACCATCCCACTTGCCTCACCAAGGGAGCAGGATGACTTACAACACCACTTCTCAAACTTTAATGCGCATAGGACTCCCGCAGGGATCCAATTAAAATGCATATTCTGATTCAGAAGTTTTAGGGTGGGGTGCAAGACTGTATTTCTATCATCAAGCTCCCAAGTGATGCAGAAAGTGCTCCACTGCAGGGGTGCTGCAGGACTGCACAATGCACTTTGAGCAGCAAGGTCTAATGCCTAACCTGTTACTGTAACTTCCCTCCCACCTCTCACCGCTACTAATGGGGCAGGGCAGTGCTGTGGTCGGTGATACTCAGCAACTAGTGGCCCCACCATGTAGCAAGGGCAGTGGACTGATGGGAGCTGCTTTACGGCACTCTCCCACAGGGTTACTCCTACGGACGGTGGTACTAGCATTGTTCCTTGGAACTAGTTGTAACTCAACAGTTCCAGAAGCAGAAAGTGGGTTTTGTAGGTCTGGAAATTTTCTGCTGTTTTACTCCCTTTTTCCCAAGCACTCCTTTTCACTGTCTTCCCCAATCCATCTTAAGGTTCAGATCCTAAGGCCTGCGTTTGAAACCCCAGTTCTACCACCCTCTTAGTAATAAGAGCAGCCTTGGGCAAGCTATTTAACACTCTGAGCTCATTTCCTGAGCTGGATAAAGTGAACAGCAAGTTAGACTTTGAGGGTGAATCGTTTGTTTCCTTTGTTTGAACTCTCCTTTTGTTCTTCTTAGTCTTGAGGCTTGAATAGTGCTTTTTGCCTTCTTGGGAATCTTTGTACTTAATGTCACTGTTACACTATTTTTTAAAATTTTTTTTCCTTTTTTTAAAATTTAAACTTATTACCTTTCTTTTTTCAAGCAACTCTTCATATCTTAAGATGTGTTAATGTCACTGTTACACTATAAGATCACAATTTAGTTAAATGAGAAAGGCTGAAAATATAATGAAAAGTTAACGATGATCGGGGATGCTGATAATTTTCTTCCTATCTTTTCCCGTTTTGTCCCCTAAACTTTTTGTAACGGACATTACCATGGTAAGTCCGAAAACAGGCAAAGTAAGAGAAGGGGCACAAAATTAACCTTCCGCACTCCCTACTGAGAGCTGGAGAAAAGAAAAACGGGACGCGCCGGGTGGGGCCTGGTCACGCGGCAGTCGCCCCCTCGCCGCCGCGAGATGACGTCAGTCACATTCTCCTCTCGTCCACCCGCCGCTTCCGGCCGTCTTGGAGGCTTTTCTTCCACGAGGAGGCGCCGCAGGACGTTCAGTTGCCGACACCGCCTGCGCAGCCGCACTGGCGCCCGGGACACGTCACCACCTTCGCGTCTTTTCTGGAGAGCGCGGGAATGCGAGCGCTGGAGGGTGGTGACGTCACCGGGGTTCCCCGCGTGGCTCGTGGGGGTGGGGCCGGGGACGTGGCGCGCTGAGGCCCGCGCGGGGAGGAGAGAAGGAATAATGGCGCCGAGCCCAGGTCCAGGCGGGCCTGACAAAGCCGCGCCCGCCTCGTGACCCACTGTGGGGCCGAGACCAGGCCAGCGCGCCGGGCCGACCTGCGGGAAAGGTGCTGACGAGGCGGGCGCGCGAGCTCGGCGGGGAGGGGCGCGGCTGGTCGTTGGCCAGCCGGGCACAGACTTCCTGGCACCCTGGGCGGTCGCGCCCTCGTGCGGCGGGACCGCACCTGGATCGGGACCCGCGGGTCCTCCGGGCAGCGCCGTGGACTCGGGGCACGTGGGGCCAGGCCGCACCCCTAGCTCCGGATCGCGCGGCCCCTCCCTGCCCCGGCTCACGTTGTCCTCCCCCGCCTCCCCGGTATTAGTAACCCTCGCCTGGGTCGTGCTTGCCAGGCTGGGAAAGAGAAGGGACGTGCGTTTGACTCCTGGTTCGCCATTCCCTGTGTACTCTTTGCCTCGAGCAAGCCTTTCAGGACCCCCTAGGCTCGGTTTTCCCCTTTGTAAAGTACGGATGGTACAATCCACTTCGCATGCTTGTTAGTCTCTGCCTAGCACGTGATAGGGCGCTTAAGATATATTAATGTCTTTTCGGCTTTTTCCCACCCGGTCCATAGAGCCTGCTTGTAAAGGCATTAATACCTGGGTAGCCCTTAAAACAAAGGCTTTGTACGGTTTTGTGTGCTGACTGCTGAAAGAAGCTTCCCTTTTCTCAGTATGAGCTCCACAGACTGCTGAGTAGCTTTGGAAGGAAAGTAGCAAAGGGCTCATCCATGACCTAATGAGTTGAACTCTGGGATCGGATCAGGATTTAGGGGAGGATTGGTTACCAGCGTTTTCTGTGTGCTCCAGCACTTACTAACTACTTAGCGCTGGTAGCCCCTTCTAGGGCACATACTGCCTTAGAGCAGCCTTCAGGTCTCTTTCTCTTCTGTGTTGCGCCTTCTCATATTCTTTCTCCGCGTGACATTGCTGTGGTCAACTCATCATTACTAGGATGGCCTGACCCCTGGGGACAAGCCAGCCTCCAGGAGCTTACATGAAGTTGGTGTAGCAGAACAGAAAGTGCAAAACCCATCTCCTGGAAGAAGAAAAAAAATGTATCCTGAAGTGCTTATTTAGCATGTGTAAGGGACTGTGCTAGGCTTTCCACATAAGTGATCTCAATGATTCCCACAGGACCTGTGAGCTAGGTGGAGTCATCACCCCTTTATATAGATGAGGAAACTGGTTAAGCAGGTTTAAATAACTCACCTCAGGTTGTTAAATGTGGGGTTGTAGGGCTCTGGAAAGAAAGAGGCAGTACCTAGTCAGGCCTTATCTAGGGTAATGAGATGCTGAAGACCATGGAGCAACCTAGATCCCTCCCATGTGCTGTTTACAGTAGGGTTAGTGCTCCTCTGTGAATCTAGTGCCTTCACTGATCTGACAGGAGGCGGAGCTTATGCAATGATGCCAACAATCGGAGGCAGCTGTAAATACAGATGAGGCTTCCTTGGCTCACCTGCTGTGCAGCCCAGTTCCTAACAGGCCACAGACTGGTACCATACTCTGCCTGGGGTTTGGGGACTTCAGATCTAGAGGGTATGAGTGAAGGCATATTACACTGGGTTTCCTCTACATATCCCCACTCCCTAGCCACCCCTGCCATTGTATCAAGGCAGAATTGAGTCAGGTGACAGATGAAGGATAGCATTTGAGGCAAGAGAAGCCCCCAGAGGCAAAGGCAGGGCACTGGCCCTGACTTTACCTTGGTCATGGATAAGTTAAGTTAATGGAAGGACTCCTGTGTATCAGACTTGGGCCTTTTTTTAGCGCCATCTGGCAGGAGTCACCTCTCATCACACCTGGTGCTTCTACAAACTATTGCCCATTTGCCAGTCAGTGGTGTAAAATGTGGTGCATGTGTAATTTGGATTCAGCGTTCTCCAGGGCCAGTTGTGTTCTCTGTATTATGTTGTGAAAATGGCCGCCTGTATACACTGCTGAGTTGTATGGAACCACAAGAGAGAGATGAGAAAAGCAGTAAAGGCAGAAGTCTCTTCTCCCCACCCCACCCTCCTTTTTGTTTTTTAAATCTTGAACTTGACTAGAGCATAGGATAGAGAAATTTCCAAGATAAGGCAAACTACTAGGGCCCAGGTATTTTGGAGTAGTCCTTCAAAACCCAGGGCTTTGTGGGTAGGTGCTCCTTGGTTTTGAACAAAGCAGGTAGTTTCTGTGTTTAAAATTCAAGAGAGTGACCCAGGGTCACTTTAAATGGGGAGTGAGTTTTCCTTGTCCTTTGTTGCCAAAGCAGCCCTTTTTATCATGACATACTTACTAAAACCTACATGGCATGGGCCCTTGGAAGCTTGTAGTCTAATAGGAGAGGCACTGGAAAGTGGTTGTAACTTTGAGTTAAATCTAATCAGTTGTGTTACAGACCAGCTGAAATACTGGACAGAGGGGGTTGGCCATCCTTGGAAATATGTAAGTAAGCCCTGGCAGGGCCCACACAGCACAAGAGGGGCTCCTTCCTTCAAGGAGAGACCTGACTTTAGGTTGGTTGCTTTTGTTCTAGGTGTGCATTTATTTACTAAGCAATCTTTAGCCCATGGGGAGAAGATCAGCCAGTCAGGCCAATTCAAGCACTCTTGTCCACCTTGAATATCTGCCACTCCTTAGAGTAAATCAGTAAATTGGCATTTGATTTATATGCCCCTCAACGCCGTGAGAACTTGGTAAATAGGTGTTTGAGAGATGAATCCCCTTGTAGTGGGCCAGCCTGAAACTGTAAGACCTACATCTGGGACCATGTTTAAATTCAACAAGGTTAGCACTACTTCATGCGGAGCTTCAGGAAAAGGGGTTGGGGGCAGTGGCGTAGGAAGCCAGCTTTGCCCAGGAAATCCTGACCCCTGTCTTACCGTTGGCTGTCCTACATTAATCACTTTCAGGAAAATTATATTATCAGCACAAAGCAATAAATACTAAATTCTAGATGAATGATACATGCACTGGGTGCCATGGATTCAGATGGTGAGATTACTGTGAGAGGTTAAAGGATGATGCCACAGAGGGGGTGAGCAGGACTTGCAGAATGGATGTGATGTCAGTATGCGGAGATGTACGAGATAGGAAAAACCCACTGTCACTTCAGTGAAGTTTGTCTCTAGTGCTGATATAAAATATACAGGCATCTGATCTCTTAGCTGTTAAGCCACTGGAAAAACGTGGTAGGAGAGGGAAAGAAAAATCAACTATTTATTCACTTACTTTGTTCAACATTTATTGAGGCTCTACTATGTGCCAGGCACTAAGGTGGTCCTGGAAATATAGCAATGAACAGAACAAACAAAAGCCTCACCCTCAAAAAGTTTACATTCTAGTGAGGGGAGAGAGAAACAATCAGTGAACCATGGAACAAACCAGTGAGCTAGATAGTATGTCAGATAGTGACAAGTGCTAAGGAGGAAATGAAAACAAGGGGTGGGAGGCAGAAGGAAGTGCTGAGGTATTTTCCTCCAAATTTTAAATAAATTTTGTGGAAATTAATAATTATAAAGGTAAAAGGGACACAGTCTTTGATCATTTTCTGTGAGTTGGGGGAGGTGACCAGTTTGTGTCTCAAGAGATAAAATTTGTTTGTGAATATGACTCATTGCCTGGGGAAAAATAAGCCAAGATCCCTGAATGAAACATTTTCTTTGAAAGCCAGAAAAGCCAAGTGTGATGATAGAGGAAATGGAATTTTACCCCAGACCCCCAAAAAACACTATAGTTCTAAGAAAATAATAGCGTTGACCTGGTGAGATGTGCTGTAACTCAGCAGGGAAGAAGGAAGAACTGAAGAAGCACCTTCTCACCTCCTTGTCCAGCTCAAGGGTGGAGACTGTACAGAGGGGGGGGATGTGAGGCCTTGGGATCAGCCGTGGAATCTATGAAGACCATACGTGTGGTCCCTCCTGCCGGCAGGAGGCTGAAGGGGCTACAAGTTGAGGGAGAGATCTCAACCTGCCCACCTTGCTCTCTAGGGCACTATTTTTTGAACCCAGAGTTTCAGAATTATAAAATTTATCATCCTGGAGATAAAATTGGAACACAAAAAAATCAGTCATTCTGAAGACATTTTGATGGTTTATGAGCATAATGGGACAGAATAGCAGAAGGAATTATAATTTGTGGTCTAGGAGGTAAAGGTCAAATGTAGGACAGTAAAATTCCTAGTGTTAACTGAAAGTGTCCATTGCAAGCAGCTGAGAGATGGACAACAGGCCCTCAGGAGTTTGCACTGACCTGCAAGATCTCCGTGCCAGTGGGCACTGATATGCTCTTTGAAGCTGAAGAAATGGAGTCAGGGTGGGGCTGTACAACAGAAAAAGGAGCAGGGATGGTGGCTGAACTCTGCTTGGTGACTTTCATTCCTGGCATAACTGCCCCCTGGAATGCCCCCTCTGTTAATTATGAAATTGGGGGAAATTAAAAGGGCTGCCCAACACAAGGGAAGACGGGAGACTTGTGTTCTTGGCAGACTCTGCTGCTCTCCAGCTCGGTTCTGGGGCAAGTCCCTCTACCTTTGGGAGTTCTGGCTTCCTCTTTTGCACAATGAGTACTTAAAGTGGTCTCTGTTGGTTTTCAGGCTCAGACTTTCTGTAAAAAGAGATAGATTGGGGCCCCTTTACCTGTGACCCAGCCTGTTGGTGTCGAAGGAGGTTGGCCACTTAAAGGTAGTTAGGTGCCATCCTTTTTTGAACACAGTTTGCCTCTTTGCTTCCTCTACACAAAAGAGGCCATGGGAATAAGCACAGGAGAGGTTCTTTGGGAACCTGATAAGTGGCATCACCCTCAGACCCGCTAATATGCAGTAGAGACAAGCTGTGTAGTCTGAAGCTGTGAGAAAGCAGAAAACACCTAGTTTTGAAGAATTTGCAGATTGGCCAATACTTTCTGCATGTGGTCTGGTAGTGCCCGTGAGAAATTATAATAGTATCCATACTCTTTGACCTACAATGGCAGCCCTCACTCTCTTACCCAAAATGCTGATCCTATGTCTACCCACTTGTCTCCACTGCCCTCCCCCACACACACCCGGCACTACCTTAGTTGAGCCCATCGTCTCTCTCCTGAGCCACTGTAAGGTGCCTGCCTGGTCCTCCTGCCTCCACTCTCATCCTCTTCAAGTTGACTCTGCAAATATGGTCACGTTATTCCCCTGCTTAAAACCCTTCAGTGTCACTCTCTAGGACTGAAAAAAACAAAGAGTAAAATCCTTCAGTGGCTCCTCACTGTCTTCAGATATTTACTGACAACCAGTTGTATCCATCACTGTCTGTGCCCCATAGGGAACAAAATAAACATAAGACCCAGCCCCTGCCTTGGCATGACAAGAGCCCTAGTCACCTGGTTCTGCCCATTTCTCCATCTGCCCTCATCTCTTCCCCACCCTCTCTCATCCTTTGTTCTCCATCCACTCTGAACCGTGTGTAGTTCCAACTGAGCCAAGTTTCCTCTCTCTTCTGTTCCTTTGCACTATCGGTCTCCCTGCTGAACATTCTTTCCCCCACTTGCCCTGGCTAATTCCTACTTCTCCTCAGGCATCACAGTCTCTGGTTACTTTTTCCTGACTCTCCACGTGCCACTGTTCTGGAAACAAGGCAAGGTGTATGACAATTATGGTAGTACTCTGTGCAAGCGTCCTTCATAGTGCCGTAGTAACTGTTGCTTTACTTGGCTCTCTGCCATTAGTCTATGATGTTTTTTAAAGACAGGAAACTGACTCTTACTCCCCTTTGCATTCCCAGCACCTAGCATAGTGCTTGAAACCTAAGAGATGCTCTGTAAATGTCTGTTGAATGAGTAAATGAATGAATGAATTAATGAATGGATGAGTGTCTGATCCTGAGCTTGCCATTACAAGCCTGGCGAGCAGAGACCTGGCCTACACCCTACTTTTAATGGATTGTCCTTCAGGGAGCCATTTCCCCAGGGAGAGAGCCTGTGCTGTTCTGCTGGCCTGGTGGTGAGCATACAGGGCCCGTGGGCATTGGGGACCTCACAGGCAATCTTCAGAGTCACAAACAAAATGGGGCCTGTCACTTATGTGGTAATGCTTGTACCGCAAATTTGTCACATCCTATGACAAATTTGGTTCAAGGCTGTTGGTTTAAGAGAGGGTCAAGTCTGCTCAGAATCTGTGTATGGCGCCTTGCCCAGGCCAGATTCCTTGACTCAGCTCATGCCCCCATGTTCCTGTGTTCCTCTTCCTCTGGAAGAAAAACTGCCTGTCACTAATGGGAATGGGTGGTTTTCATACTTGCTTTTGAGCTCTATTTCACAAGCTGACAGTTTTCTAAGATTCTCAAGGACATGATCTGGCAGTTTCCCATCTGTTGATTATCTTATATTTATTTTTAAGCAACAGACCTGTTTTTCAAGCCAGGATGTCCTGAGAGGAAACCTGAGTAACATATTGCTCCTCCTTCCTGCTGGTGTGTTTTGTGTGGATGTGTGGGAGCCACAAATGTGCAGTAGCTTCTTGCTGCGTCTCACAGTCTGTGGTGTTCATTATCCTCTGGTTGGGGTTTTCCTTTGAGAATAAACCAATACAGAATGAGTCTTGAGGTATCGTTCCTGGTACACTGTACATGTGTAATAGGGAGCAAGCATGCTGCCTCCGTAGAGCCTTCTGCTCTATGTGGCCAGCACATTTAGCAACGCTCGAGGGAAGGAAGCGTTCTGGCCTAGCATCCTTTGGGGAGGTATATGGTATGGTTCTAGACACCTGAATCCCTGCCAAGCTCAGCCTCTCTGAAAGTGACTTGCTTTTAGACTCACATTCGATTTGGGCAAAAACCTTTCATTGAACACACCTGGCAGACATCTCAGATTTCCTGCACATTAGCCAAGGAGTTTTAGCTAATAAAAGCTGAAAGCTATGACACCCTTATGACAAAATTCACACCCTGAAAGGTTAATGAATCTTGTGTGGATTAGATGACCTAGAATTTGAACTTCGGCTATTATCTTTGCAATAAAAAAGCTATTTCCTCACAATCTTAAAAAGGGAGAGAGGAAAGAAAGCCATTCCCATAAATTATATTTCAGACACCTCACTAACCATGAAAATGTCCACAACTCAGTGATATAATCAATACTCACAAATGGATTTTTTAAAACACAACAAATTAGACCAAGCACATTAATGAGCTGAAGGTATCCAAATACAGTGGTTAGAGATTTGAGGGTAGAAGCTGGATCTCATGTTTATTTCTGTCCCCAGCACAGGGCCTCTGACAGCGATGGATACGTATTAGGTGTCGATTAACAGTCACTGAATTACTAAATGGAAATTTACTGGGACTCACTGCACTGCTAGACTCCGCACACAAATAGACCTGCCCTGTGGGATTCTTCACAAGAACTGATATTTTATAAGAACTGTCACTCCAAGGTGATTGGATGAACAAAGTGAAACCACAGGATTGCGTTTTAAAACCAAATAGATTTACTCTGTTAAATTTTACAACTGGGATGTTCTGCTTTGGTTGGGGAGTTGAACAAAATAACTTCTAATTTGAGGTTTGTAGATGCTATGAAAATATAGGAGTTTTTTGTTTTGTTTTTTTAAGACAGATGAACCCAGCAGGCAAGCTGGCAGGAAGTCTGACTGCAGTACTTGCCTGAGAGGATGACACAGGCCAAAGGAGAGAAGGAAAACAATGAGGCAGCCAGAGCTAGTAAAGCACTTTGCAAAGTAATTGCAGAGCTTTCCAGGTTTTTCTGGAAAAAGGAAGAAAAGGAGAGTAAAGGGCAGGAAGGGGATTGGTTAACAACTGGCTTCAGAAATGCTGAGGAGTGGATTTGTGTGTTGGTTTTGTTTTTCTAAGTCAGGGATAAGGAAAGAGGGTGGGCCTGGCCTGGCACTGCTTGCTGGCAAGGCCATCCTCCCCAGTCAGTGCTGAAGCTGCCCTTGGAGCCACCAGGGACTCCAGGCACTGCCCTGTGTGGCTTATTGAAAAGGGGACACAGACTGCCCTTCAAAGACGTCTCAGGCACGTGGTACCGTGGAAGGGACAGGAATTTTAATTTAATTTAATTTTGTTTTTAAATTGTTTATATGTCTTTCCTTTTTTAAACAGGTCATTTACATGGTTCAAAACTAAAAAAATATATCCTGTCCTTGTCTTCGATCTGCTCCCTTCCACCACCCCAAATTGATTTCTCTGTTATTAGGTTTTTGTTCATTCCCCTAACATTATTTTTATGCATATACAAGCTAAAACAATATTTACTTTTCTTTACACCATTTTAACATAAATGGTGCCAGCCTGTTTGCATGTCCTACATCTTTATTGGGTCCCACGCATTTAACACTCTATCTAGAAGTTATTTCCTTATCAGTATATGGAGAGTAGCCTCATTTTTATTTATTCTCTTGGCTGCAAAGTATTTTTTTTTTTTTTTTTTTGAGACAGAGTCTCACTCTGTTGCCTGGGCTAGAGTGCCATGGCATCAGCCTAGCTCACAGCAATCTCAAACTCCTGGGCTTAAGCAATCCTTCTGCCTCAGCCTCCCAAGTAGCCGGGACTACAGGCACGCACCACCATGCCCAGCTAATTTTTTTTTTCTATGTGTTTTTAGTTGGCCAATTAATTTCTTTCTATTTTTAGTAGAGATGGGGTCTCGCCCTTGCTCAGGCTGGTCTCGAACTCCTGAGCTCAAAAGATCCGCCTGCCTCCGCCTCCCAGAGTCAAAGTATTACATTGTATAGATGTACTGTAGTTTACCTGGTTCCCACTGAGGGACATTTAGCTTGTTTTTAGTCTTTTGGTATTACAAATAAAGGCATGAACTTTTTTTTTTTTTTTTTGAGACACAGTCTCACTTTATTGCCCAGGCTAGAGTGAGTGCCGTGGCGTCAGCCTAGCTCACAGCAACCTCAAACTCCTGGGCTCAAGCAATCCTGCTGCCTCAGCCTCCCGAGTAGCTGGGACTACAGGCATGCACCACCACGCTCGGCTAATATTTTTTTTTCTATATATATTAGTTGGCCAATTAATTTCTTTCTATTTATAGTAGAGATGGGGTCTCGCTCTTGCTCAGGCTGGTCTCGAACTCCTGAGCTCAAACGATCCGCCCACCTCGGCCTCCCAGAGAGCTAGGATTACAGGCTTGAGCCACCTCGCCCAGCCCAAGGCATGAACTTAAAGACAGATATCCTTTCAAATCCCAGCCCTGATGCTTAGTGGATGATTGACAGCAGAGGTCTTAATTGCTTCATCTGTAAAATGGGGATTCTTTTATATTTATATCACCTTTCCCATAACATTGCTATGAAAATTAAATAATATACAAAGAGTTTGAGAGATCGTAGGTACTCAGTGAAAACAGTGTACCTTGCAATGGAGCATATTAGAATTTATTCTTGAAAAAGAGGACACTTTGCTCTTACTGAAATAGAGTGATCATATACATATAAATATATTTTGTTATTTTTTAGAACCAATACATATTTTTTTTTTGAGACAAAGTCTCACTCTGTTGCCTGGGCTAGAGTGCCAAGGAGTCAGCCTAGCTTATAGCAACCTCAAACTCCTGGGCTTAAGCAATCCTTCTGTCTCAGCCTCCCAAGTAGCTGGGACTACAGGCACGCACCACTATGCCCGGCTAATTTTTTCTATATATGTTTTAGTTGTCTAATTAATTTCTTTTGATTTTTAGTAGAGACAGGTCTCGCTCTTGCTCAGGCTGGTTTCGAACTCCTGACTTTGAGCAATGCACCCACCTTGGCCTCCCAGAGTGCTAGGATTACAGGCATGAGCCACCACGCCTGTCCAAACCAATACAGTTTTACTGTAAAAAATTCAAATAAGCAAAAATAAGAAAATGTAAATTTCCTATAATCCTACCACCCAACTTCTCAGTCTTTCTAGTTCTTTCCCTAACTGAATATATATACATATATAACGTAAAATTCTAAATGGAATATGTTATTTTTTAACCTACCTTCTTCATTTAACAGTGATTGTGATCATTTCTCCCTTATAATATTTTCAATTAATTACCTCATTGTATGAGGTAAGAAATCTAAAGTTGTTTTTTTATTAATACAAATGGTTAGTTAGCAACTTATCCAACATCCTCTTTTTTTTTTTTTGAGACAGAGTCTCGCTTTGTTGCCCAGGCTAGAGTAAGTGCCATGGTGTCAGCCTAGCTCACAGCAACGTCAAACTCCTGGGCTTAAGCAATCCTGTTGCCTCAGCCTCCTGAGTAGCTGGGACTACAGGCATGTGCCACCGTGCCCGGCTAATTTTTTCTATATATATTAGTTGGCCAATTAATTTCTTTCCATTTATAGTAGAGATGGGGTCTCGCTCTTGCTCAGGCTGGTTTCGAACTCCTGACCTCAAGCAATCCGCCCGCCTTGGCCTCCCAGAGTGCTAGGATTACAGGCGTGTGCCATCGCGCCCGGCCCAACATCCTTTATTGAATAAGCCATCCTTCCTCCACCCATTTGAAATGCCATATTTATTATATTATACATCCTTATATACATAGGTAGACTAGCTTTTAGACTTCTTCTGTGAACTGGGTTATCTTTTTATATATAGTACTCATAATTTCATTAAAATTTAAATATCTAACAGTACAAGTCCTTCTTCATTATAATTCATTTTTCAAGAATGTCTTGGCCAGGCCAGGTGCGGTGGCTCACACCTGTAATCCTAGCACTCTGGAATGCTGAGGCGGGCGGATTGCTTGAGGTCAAGGAGTTCGAAACCAGCCTGAGCAAGAGCGAGACCCCGTCTCTACTAAAAATAGAAAGAAATTAATTGGCCAACTAATATATATAGAAAAAATTAGCTGGGCATGGTGGCGCATGCCTGTAGTCCTAGCTACTCGGGAGGCTGAGGCAGAAGGATTGCTTGAGCCCAGGAGTTTGAAGTTGCTGTGAGCTGGACCAGCTAATTTCTTTCTATTTTTTTTTTTTTTTTTAGTAGAGACGGGGTTTTGCTGTTGTTCAGGCTGGTCTTGAACTCCTGCGCTCAAACGATCCTCCTGCCTCAGCCTCCCAGAGTGCTAGGATTACAGGCGTGAGCTACCACGCCCAGCCTCCATTTTTATATTTTTATTCTTTTGGAAGAACTTTAGGATAATTTTGCCAGATTCTAGAAAAGTAGACTGGGAATGGAAAATTGAATTGTGTTTAATTCATACATCCTCTTAGGACTGTATTAGTTTCTTGTGGCTGCTATAACAAATTACCACAAACTTGATGGCTTAAAACAACACAAATTTATTCTCTCACAATTCTGGAGGCCAGAAATCTGAAATCAATGTCAAGGTGTTGGCAGGGCTGAGCTCCATCCAGAGACTCTAGAGTAGAATCCATTCACTATCTCCTCCAGTTTCTGGTGGCTGCTGGAATGCATGACTTGACTTGCAGCTGCATCACTCCATGGTCACATTACTGCCTTTTTTTCTGTGAGTATCAAATCTTCCTCTGCCTCTCTGTTATGACAGCATTTAAGGCCTAAGATAAGGCCGGGCGCGGTGGCTCAGGCCTGTAATCCTAGCACTCTGGGAGGCCGAGGCGGGCGAATTGCTCGAGGTCAGGAGTTCGAAACCAGCCTGAGCAAGAGCGAGACCCCGTCTCTACCATAAATAGAAAGAAATTAATTGACCAACTAAAAATATACATACAAAAAATTAGCCGGGCATGTGGCACATGCCTGTAGTCCCAGCTACTTGGGAGGCTGAGGTAGGAGGATTGCTTGAGCCCAGCAGATTGAGGTTGCTGTGAGCTAGGCTGATGCCACAGCACTCACTCTAGCCTGGGCAACAAAGTGAGACTCCAACTCTAAAATAAAATAAAATAAATAAGGCCTAAGATAATCCCCTCATCTCTAAAATCTTTACTTTAATCATATCTGCAAGGATCCTCTTTAGAAATTAGGTAACATTTATAGATTCCAGAGATTAAGATATGGATATCTTTTGGGAGACCATTTTTCAGCCTACTGCAGGGGAAAATTGACATTATTTAGCTTTCCTGTGAAAATCAAAATATTTTTCTAGGCCGGGCACGGTGGCTCACGCCTGTGATGCTAGCACTCTGGGAGGCTGAGGCGGGAGCACTTCTTAAGCTCAGGAATTCAAGACCAGCCTGAGCAAGAGTGAGACCCTGTCTCTACTAAAAGTGAAAAAATTAGCCAGGTGTTGTGGTGCATGCCTATAGTTTCAGTTACTCGGGAGCCTGAGGCAGGAGGATCCCTTGAGCCCAGGAGTTAGAGATTGCCGTGAGCTCCAATGACGCCACTGCACTCTACACAGGGCAACGGAGTGAAACTCTGTCTCAACAACAACAAAGAAAACAAAATGTTTTTCTAGCTATTCTTTTGGTCTATAGGTAAAGTTTGATAGTTTTCTCCACATAGACTCTCCATGTTTCTCAGATAAGAGTTTTTTTCCGGGCTGGTACGATGGTAGTGGGTTATCAGAACTTATTAACATTAGCATCACTAAGTTGGTATTCAACCCCCTACTGCCAAATTTAACTGGATTTAAAAAAGAAAAAAGAATTAAAAAGATAAAAAAAGAGTTTCCATTATATTTTCTAAATGTATATTATTGGCATATAGAAAAATCTATCATTTTGAGTATATTTATTTTGTAACTATTTTGTAATTATGATATACATAATTATGAATTGGTCTATTAGTGCTAGTGGTTTTTCAAAAGATTTTATGTTTTTAGGTAAATTAGCATGTCATCTGCAAAAATATTGATACTTTTGTCTTCTTTCAATTATCTAGAGCTCTTATTTTTCTTGTCTTTAGTGCCTAGATTTTCTAGAACAATGTTTTAAAATAGTGAACATTCTTTCCTTATTCTAGACTTGACTTTAAAGGAATACCTCTAGAATTACTCCATTGAGTATAATCTGGCTATTGGTTTACAACAAGAAGATCCTATGATTTTCTAACATTAAAAAAAGAAGTCTTCTATCAATTGCCTTTGCTTCCAGATTTGACATTAGTTAGATCAGTTTAAAAAAAACAAAACAGACTAATTCACCCTTTTCTGCTTGTTTTTCTCTGCCTACTAAATTGTTACTTACAGAACCTAGACCCAAGCAAGTGAGGCCCCTACTCTAAGACCTGGACTTTAGAGGCCCCACATCATGCACACATAAAATAATAAATTATTTAAAGAACACATGGAAACCTTTGTTACTGAGGACCTGGTGCTCACTGCCAGTCCAGTCCCACTCATAATCCTAGATATCTACTCATATGACTAACCATATTCAGGCCCTCAGGACATCTCTAAACCCATGTCCTCCTCCATCTCTAAACCCATGTCCTCAAATTGAATGGGGACTGCACCCAGCACAGTGATGTGTGCCTGTAGTCTCAGCTACTCAGAAGACTGAGGTGGGTGGATCACTTGAGCCCAGGAGTTGAGGCTATAGGGCACTATGATCACATCTGTGAATAGCCACTGCATTCCGGATTGGGCAAAACAGCAAAACCTCATCTCTTAAAAAAAAAAAAAAAGGGTTGGGTGCAGTAGCTCACATCTATAATCTTACCATTCTGGGAGGCCAAGGTGGAATGGAGTTCAAGACCAGCCTGAGCAATAGTGAGACCCCCGTCTCTACTAAAACTAGAAAAATTAGCTGGGCGTGGTGGCACTCACCCCTGTAGTCCTAGCTACTTGGGAGGCTGAGCCAGGAGGATCATTTGAGCCCTGGAGTTTGAGGTTGTAGTGAGCTATGATGGTGCCACTGCACTCTAGCCTGGGCGAAAGAGCGAGACTGTCTCAAAAAAAGAAGAAAAGGAGGAAGACTGCATCAAATGGTATGAAGGTGTAGGTTGGATGCTTCTATGTTGGAAGACTGTTCTGAGGTTCAGGGAGATCTAAGAAACAGAGTCACTTAGTCAAGAGAAAAAGGAAGTTAATAAGTTTGTGGAATCCTTTTCAGACAGCACATGCATTAGTTTCCTATTGCTGCCGTAACAAATTAAGAATTTAGTAACTTAAAACAACACAAACTTATTATCTTACAGTTATGGAAATCAGAAGTCCTAAAATCAAGGGTGTCAGCAGGTCTCCATTTTTTCTTGAAGCTCTAGTTCCTATCCTTTTCTAGTTCCTATCCTTTTCTAGCTTCTGGAGGCCACTTACAGTACTTGGCTTGTGACCCCATCACCCATCTTCAAAGTCAGTAGTGTAGCATCTTCCAATCTCTCTTCCTCCTCCTCCCGTCTCCCTCTTTCTTCCTGCCTCCCTCTTATAAGGACACTTGTGATTACATTGGGCCCACACAGATAATCTCCCTATCTCAAGATCCTTAATCACATCTGCAAAGTCCTTTCCATAAAAGGTAACAACATTCACAGATACCAGGAATTAGAATCTTGTCATCCTTAGGTTGCTATTATTCAATGTACCTAGCAGAGATGCAACAGAATCTTACAAAAATGAAGAACTGTTTCCCAGTAGTGCAAAACAATTTTGTTTCTTCTCTTTGTGGTCTAGTTCATGGTTCCAGAAGTATTCGTGAATTAGCAAATATTGACATCACACATGACAGCTGAAGAAATGGCCTTTCTCAGTTTTAGAATATTCATATTATGCTTAGATTTACATATATATATGTAACAACATTTATGATTCGTTTTAAATTAGATATACGTTGAATGCTAGAATTAAAAATGATTCTGGGGCTGGGTGCGGTGGCTCACGCCTATAATCCTAGCACTCTGGGAGGCTGAGGTGGGTGGATCACTCAAGGTCAGGAGTTCCAAACCAGCCTGAGCAAGAGTGAGACCCCATCTCTACTAAAGATAGAAAGAAATTTTTTTTTTTTTTGGAGACAGAGTCTCGCTTTGTTGCCCAGGCCAGAGTGAGTGCCATGGCGTCAGCCTAGCTCACAGCAACCTCAAACTCCTGGGCTTAAGTGATCCTCCTGCCTTGGCCTCCCGAGTGGCTGGGACTACAGGCATGTGCCACCATGCCCAGCTAATTTTTCTATACATTTTTAGTTGGCCAATTAATTTCTTTCTATTTATAGTAGAGACGGGGTCTCGTTCTTGCTCAGGCTGGTTTTGAACTCCTGACCTTGAGCGATCTACCTGCCTCGGCCTCCCAGAGTGCTGGGATTACAGCGTGAGACACTGCGCCCAGCCCGCAACCCCATTTCTTAAAAAAGAAGAAGAAAAAAAAAAAAAAATATATATATATATACACTTCAAATACAATTATATTTTAATTTTTAATCCTTAGATCAGCACTATGTAATGGAAATGTAATGCAACATACAAATATAATTAAAAATTTTCAGGCCAGGCACGGTGGCTCATACCTGTAATCCTAGCACTCTGGCAGGCCAAGGTGAGAGGATCGTTTGAGCTCAGGAGTTTGAGACCAGCCTGAGCAAGAGCGAGACCACGTCTCTACTAAAAAAATAGAAATTAGCTGGACAACTTAAAAAATACATAGAAAAAATTAGCCAGGCATGGTGGCACATGCCTGTAGTGCCAGCTACTCAGGAGGCTGAGGCAGGATTGCTTGAGCCCAGGAGTTTGAGGTTGCTGTGAGCTAGGCTGACGCCACAGCACTCTAGCCTAGGCAACAGAGTGAGACTCTGTCTCAAAAAAAAAAAAAAAGAAAAGAAAAGAAAAAAAACAATTCAGCTTACAGACATTATTAACTGACCTACTAGTGGGACATCCAGGTGGAGATAACCGGTCAGCTATTGGAAAATCTGTTCTGGAGGTCACGAGAGAGTTTTAGACTCGGGGTAGGATTTAAGGGACATTTGCACTGGGGTGACATTGGAGTTACAGGAGTGAAGACATGAGGAAGGAGAAAAGATGAGGACCAAAGGAAAAAGCATCAGGAAATGTCACCTTTGGAAGCTGAAGGCAGGAAGAGGATGGAGCAAAGGAGGTGGAAGGAGTAGCCAGGAAAAGGGAAGACCCTTTGTGACAAACATGAAGGCAGAGACCAGGCGTCTTATCCTCAGGTCCCCTGCATCCATCATTTTGCCTGGTGACAACAGGCACTCAATGAATGTTTGCTAATTGAGTAAATAAATGCAAAACAAATCAGAAGAGAGAGAATGTAACAAAAAAAAAGGAAAAGAGAATTTTTAGAAGTTGGTTAATGGGGTAAAATGCTGCTGACAGGAAGAGGTCAACGTTGACAAAAAAGGGGCCCTCAGCTTTCTTACTCTTCTTTTTCACAAAGCTCAAGTGGTCACAGGAACATGGTCCTGGTGGGTCAGAGGGTGGCTACAACCGCCAAACAGCAGGGAACTGTCCCAAGGAAGAAAGAAGTCGCCCCAAAGGCACTGTGGGCACTGCCGTTGCAGAGGACACCAGATGGGTCTGGCTGCGCCCCACCCCCCAACTTGTGGCTCATGACGTTTCTGTTTGGGTGCTGGGCCCTTCCCTCTGAGTCAGGAAAGACTCGTTTCTCATCCTTTGTCTGGCTAACCCGAGGGGCCTGTGTTGTTTCTTTTAATGCTGGATTTCCAGGGAGTGGAAGAAGCAGGAAACACCCGTGCATGCGTAGAATGTGGCCTCACACGGAGCTGGGGAGTTGGTCTCTGAACTTTAACTAAAAGCATCTTCAGCACTGGCTTCAAACACAAGTATCCTTTTCTGGATGCACAGAAGGCTGCGGGTTTTTCCTCCAAGTCAGGAGCCTGGAAATGCCTCCAAAGGGAGGTGTTTTGTGATACCATACAACAGGGTTTGAAGGAAGGGAGGGGCGAAGGGTGAGACTCCCAGCTCTGGTCCCTTGTTTCTCTCATTTAGGCCCCTAAACAGCCTAGGAACTTTCTAGAAGTTTGTACAGGAAGACAGAATGGGGTCACCAGACTGGCTGGCCACCCACAGAGATCCCCATGGTGTCAACTCACCTCCAAGCTTACTCTGACTGGTCCTCAGCCTTGCCAGGCTCAAGCGCTGAGTTAGTAACACACACACAGTGGATCAGCTCTCTGGGGGCTGACTCATTAACCCAGCTCTCAGACGCTGCTGAGTGTGCAAGGATAATATTTTGATCTCCTAGCCAATGTGTTTTTTTTTTTTTCCTTTCGGTGTTTCCTGTTACTATGTGACCCTACCTCCCCTTGGGGATGGCTGACCCAGGATGTGTCTTCTGCCTCCAGGCACCACTGTAGATCAGCATGCAGAGAACAGAAGACTAAGGACTCAGATCAGTCAGAGTTAGTTCCCTCCTCCCCCGCCCACTGGTCAGGTTTTCCAAGACTGGGAAATGAATGCTGTCTTGGGGCAGCGTCTCAGGGACCTGTGAGAGCCACTTACCCTTGAAGTAGCCCCATGTCCAAGGGTGTGCAACAACAAATAGGAAATAAAAACCACCATGACCTGTTGTGAGAGAGACTGTAGAAGAAAGGAAAAGGCTTTTCTCCTCCTTTTTTTTTTTTTTTTTTTTTTTGAGACAGAGTCTCACTTTATTGCCCAGGCTAGAGTGAGTGCCATGGCGTCAGCCTAGCTCACAGCAACCTCAAACTCCTGGGCTCAAGCGATCCTGCTGCCTCAGCCTCCCAAGTAGCTGGGACTACAGGCATGTGCCACCATGCCCGGCTAATTTTTTTTTTCTATATATATGAGTTGGCCAATTAATTTCTTTCTATTTATAGTAGAGATGGGGTCTCGCTCTTGCTCAGGCTGGTCTCGAACTCCTGAGCTCAAACAATCCGCCCACCTCGGCCTCCCAGAGAGCTAGGATTACAGG
>VSMD01017310.1:0-27919 GCA_008750895.1 Mirza zaza
CCCAAGTAGCTGGGACTACAGGCATGTGCCACCATGCCTGGCTAATTTTTTCTATATATATTTTAGTTGGCCAATTAATTTCTTTCTGTTTATAGTAGAGATGGCGTCTCGCTCTTGCTCAGGCTGGTCTCGAACTCCTGAGCTCAAACGATCCGCCCACCTCGGCCTCCCAAAGAGCTAGGATTACAGGCTTGAGCCACCGCGCCCGGCCTATTTAACTGGTTTTTAAGTGAGGAGAAGCATCTTTTCATTTTTTTTTTCTTTGAGACAAGGTCTTGCTCTGTTGCCTGGAGTGCAGTGTCATCATCATAGCTCACTGCAACCTTTAACTCTTGGCCTCAACCCAGCCTCCTGCTTCAGCCTCCCAAGTAGTTGGGACTATACTCACACACCTGGCTAGTTTTCAAAAAAATTTTTTTTTGTAGAGATGGGATCTCACTATGTTGCTCATGCAGGTCTTGAACTCCTGGCCTCAAGGGATCCTCACACCTTGGCCTTCCAAAGTGCTAGAATTATAGGGATGAGCGACTGTGCCAAAACATTTATTAGCAGAGAACAATGTTTTATGTAATTAGTATTTGACTTTATAGCTCAATTTGAAGAATGAAAAAAATTAAGGGAAGTGATAGAGTCCAATACTATGAGCAATGTTTGTTGGGAGTTTTGAAGATAGATAAATTGGAAAAAAATTATTGTGTTGCTTTATTTTAAAGTAGAAACTAGCCATTTTTAAGCTGCATTTGAGGACTTTATTTTCCCTTTGCATTTTCTCCTCTGCTATCTACATATTTTCTAGAAGACTTAATATCTGGCACTGGGGAATCTTCAAACCTGAGTAACCTCTAACAGGAAGTTTTTCTGTGGATATTAGGATTAAGAAAAGAGGTGATTATACATTAAAGATTTGAGGAGGCATGTTCATCCTTAAGGTTATAAACTCTATCCACAAAGCCCCTGGCCAGAATATTGGGTGGACTTGTATCCCTCCCCTCAAAAAAATATGTTGAAGTCCTAAGCCCCAGTATCTCAGAATGTGACATTATTTGGAAATAGAGTCATTGCAGATATAGTTAAATTAAAATGAATTCATACTGGAATAGGGTAGGCTTCTGGTCCAATATGACTGGTATTCTTATCAGAAGATGGTCATGGGGAGACAGAAACAAACAAGGAGAACATCATGCAATGATGAAGGCAGAGATTGCAGTTATGCAGCTGGAAACCAAGGAACACCTTCTTATGTACTTACTTTGTATCAGATTTGACTATGTGTCAAAGATTGCTGGAAAACCATGAGAAGCTAAAGAAGATAAGAAGGATTTATTTCTCTGCAGAGAAATCCTACAGAGATTTCAGAGGGAACGTGGCTCTGCTGACCTTGATTTCACACATATAGCCATCCAACTTGTGCTATTTTGTTACAGGGGCCCTAGGAAACTAATATAGCCCCCGTGAAATTTAATGGCCTCATGGTTTCTAACACCAAAGTGCTCCAAAACAGCTTCAATCTGAATTTTGTCAAATTTTGAACACTTATGGGAGATGATACAACTAGAATATGATGAGATACTTGCTAAATACAGCCCCATGATTCCATGGAATCTAAGTAAAAATTAAGTAAATCCCTTAGAATCAGAGCTAGAATAATGGTTGAGAGTGTGACTCTAAAAGCCAGATGTCTGAGTGGATAGCCCTTTTCTGCTATTCATTAGCTCTGTGAACTTAAGCAAGTTATTTAACTTTGAGGGGCCTCTGTTTCCTTATCTGTAGAACAAAATATCTACCTAAGAGTTGTTGTAAGGACTGGATGAGGTAACACATGTAAAAGTCCTTAGAACAGTACCTGACACAGAGTAAGTACATAATAAATCTTCTTTTTCTTCTTCTTTTTCTTCTTAGTATTATCATCACTATTATTACAAGTGTAGCTGATCCTGTTTTGGGGGAAACAAATTTGAAATGACGGTTTATCACATAGTCACAAAAACTTGCTAGACATTCATATAAAGATCTATTGTAATTTAGTCATTTTGCAATGGCAGTTTAACGACATGACAAGACTGTGGTCCTGAAATGTATCTTAGGTTACCATGATGTCTTCTTGCAGGTTGCCATGGACTGAATTGTGTCCCCCACAAAATTCATATGTCAAAGCCCTATTCCCCAATGTCACTGTATTTGGAAATAGGGTCTATAGGAGATAATTAGGGTGAAAGGAGTCATTAGTGAGGTGCCCAAATTCTGTAGGACTGTGGCCTTATAAGAAGAGGAAAAAGGAAAACTCTTTCTCTAAGTCAAGCACCGAGGAACGACAGTGAGAAAGTGGCTGTCTGCAAGGCACAAACAGAGCCCTCACCAGAGACTGATCATGCCAGCCCCCTGACCTTGGACTTCCAGCCTCCAGAACTGGGAGAAAATAAATTTCTATTGCTTAAGCCACCCAGTCTATGGTATTTTGTTATGGCAGCCCAAACTGACTAATACCCAGGTTCAACACTCAAAGGGTTAAATATGTATACCTCTTTGGGACTGGCTACATGGATCTCCCTGCTTGGCCATCTCTTTCCCTACCAGACCTCCAAATTTGGAGTGCTGTAGCACCTTCTTTTTTGCTATATCTATATCCTTTTCCCAGATCTCATTTGGGCCCAAGGCTTTAAATACCATGTACCATGGTTTCAATGTTTGTGTCCTTGACAAAATTCATTTGGAATCGTCAGCTTATGAATGTCTTTGACCTATAAAAATGGCGATTTCATGTGGTTCATTTCATTTGGTTCATGAATATTTGCTGAATGAATGAATGAACTGAAATTCTGAGTTGCTGCCACCAAAAGACAGTAGACAATTACACGTGTATTTCGTTAGAAAGGATTTGCTCTCCTGAGTTCACTTGATCACTTTTTATCCTGAATTTGTGTCTGAAAGTACCATTGTGGTTTTCCAAATAATAATGTCACATTATGAATATTATTTACTAAGACAGACAACATGAGTCGCTTAAATGCAAAACTTAAAAGTAGAACTTTTTCAAGGAAATTTACCATAAGAAAAATTTTTTTCTAATTTTTAAAGTTTTATCGAAACATAATTTACATACATTGGAATTCACCCAAATGTGCACCCAAATGCACAATTTGATGAATTTTGACAAACATAAACCTCAAGTTGCCACCACCATCATCATATTTGAACATGCCAAAAAGCTCTTTCTTGCCCCTTTGCAATCAGTCCTCTTCTGCTCTCCTAGGCAACCACTGATCTGCTATAACTATTAGTATAGTTTTGCTTTTTCCAGAATTTGCCTTTTGAAAATTTTGCCTAAATTAGATCATACAGGTAGTTTTTTGTGTCTGGCTTCTTTCACTTAGCATAATGCTCTTGAAATCAATCCACATTATCTGCCAGTAGTTTATTCCTGGCTAATTTTTAACTTCATGTTCTTTGGTGGCGGGCATCTCGTGGACCTTCCTGAACTTCTCAGAAGGCAGATGGTTTCTTTTGATAGCACAGGTGGCGGCACTGCGGGGTGACAGAAATCGCCAGCTTTCTTAGCAGGACCACCTGATGGGGATACAGGCTGTGCCACTTACCTGCTGGGGGGCCTTGGGCAAGCTGACTAGCCTCACTCACCCTATTTGCTCAGCTGCAATTGGGATGATCAGCCTGCCTCTCTCGGGGTTGCTGGGTGATCACATTGGTTAATGATGTGAAAGGTTTAGCGCCGTGCCTGGCAGAGAACATATGTACAATAGACAGCACCTTAGCCAGGCTTTAGGAGCTATAGGAGAAGCTGCCTCTCCAAATGTCTCTAGCTTTCCTTTTTGTTTCCTATTCAACATCTAACTCAACTCAGCTTCTCAATACCTAAATGAGAAAGCTTTGGCAAAGAAAAGGAAGACTTGGACCGAGGCTTTCATTTGCTTCTGAGAATTAAATGCTATTTCCTTCATCTAAGTAGGTTAACTTGCACAGCCTTTTTTTGAATGCTTTTTTCCTTTTCACTCCCTAATAAATGACTCTGAACTCCTTTTCCTTCATCTAATTGCTTGTATACATAGAGTGCTTGAAGAGAAATAAATTTAATGGCCCCCAGCAATTGGTCTTCAGGTATCAAGTTTAAGTTCCTTTAAGCAGAGCATCAAATTGAACAGAGAATGAACTGGGATCATCATAGTGTATTTCAATTAAATACAAGAAGAGAGAAAGCAAGATGCTTCAAGTGGTGATACAATTAGAATAGCGTTGGGTGGCTTCTCTTTCTACTTAATCAACTCTCCCTGGATTCCCCCGGCTGAACAGTTGATTACATTCCTGAACATCTTCCCCCTCTTGCTTCTATGATGGCACTTGATGTTCTCCTTCTCACTGTCCACTCTTCCCTTACCTGTCAATTATTTAACTCCAAGTGTCCCAAACTTGTCTCATCACCTCCTCTTACACACCAGCTCCCCAGCCTGATCCTACTCTGATGCCAACACTCTTCTGATCTCTTGGATGAGAAACAACGGAGTCCCGTTGGCACTTTGTTTCCATTCAAGGAACCAGACTGTTGACAAGCTTGCCATTTATTCCTTTGGATTCTGTCTTGAGTCCTTCCCTATTTCTCTATTCTCCATCACTATCACCATCACCATCACTGTGATGGCTACTATTTCCTGAGCATCTCTCATTCAGGAATGATGCTGGGTGTACCCCCTCACTTAATCCTCATAGTCATCGCATTAGCAAATCCGTATTATCCTATTTTACAAATGGACCAGATCTAATTGTTATTGTACAAGTTATTCCTAAAATGCCCTCCTTCCACATTCTTTTTTTTTTTTTTTTTTTGAGACATGGTGTTGCTCAGTCACCCAGGCTAGAATACAGTGGTGCAATCATAGTTCACCACAATCTTGAACTCTTGGGCTTAAGTGATCCTCCTGCCTCAGATCCCAAGTAGCTGCAATTACAGGCATATGCCACCACACCCAGTTGCTACTTTTTAAATTTTTTTTGTAGGGATGGGGTCTCGTTATATTGCCCAGGCTGGTCTCAAAATCCCGGATTCAAGTGATCCTCCCACTTTGGCCTCCCAAAGTGCTGGAATCATAGACTTGAGCCACCGCACCTGGCCTTCTCCCACACTCTTCAAAATCCTTGCCCCTCATTCAAAGCACCTAGGGAGCCCTGTGTTGCTTCTTGAAGCCTCTCTAGCTTCATTATCTCACAGCGGTCTCTCCTTTCACTAAACGCCCATTACACTGCATATCAGTATCCCTAAGTTAGTACAGAATTATTCTTTGGTTGTCATATATATTAAAAATCATTAAAAGTTTATTTTTTCCTCCCCTTATGGGAAGGATACATGCTCGTATTAGTACATTTAGATGGTAGAAAAAAATTATCACTATCCAGACTGCTTCCCATTTAATCTTTATGCATAGCTTTTGGTCTATTTTTATCTTGTGTTTGTAACTTACTATTATAAAGTATCAATCTGCATGTTTATCATCAATGTTATTTACAACTATTGAATAATATAACAGCAAGTGGATTTACACATATTTGATATCTTTGGATTAAAGGAAATAAGGCATGTGAAGTTAAATGAGAGTTATAACAGGCAATAAAAATATTATCACATACTTTTGATTTATTTATGTCTTATTGAAAATCCAAAAAGGAAGGAAGATAGTTCTATTTTTTTATTCCCTGAATTACTTACTATGGTACTGTTCTCATATGAAGTGTTCAATCATATTTGGGAATGTAACTATTTTTTTTTCTCATTATGAAATAAGATGTGCTCGCTGAAAAACATCTAGAAAAATAAAGAGGAACATACTGAAGGAAAGAATACTCCCATATAATCTCAGTCCTTGGAAATAATCACTTTTAATATTGTTAGTGCATTTTCTTCTAAGCTAGACTGTTTTCTATGTTCAGCTTGCACACAGACACACAAGCAGAAAGCTGAACACATATGTGAAAAGCATTTCAGACACTAATTTTTCCACCCAACACATTATGAAATCTTACCAATAGCTCTCTCCACAGTGGAAAATGTCTTTACTTTATCTTAAAAGTAGGGTAATCTACAATAGGGACAGGCTTTTTAATGTCTTAATCATGGTAAATATTTGCAATGTGAGAAAATTAAAACAAAAGACCTTCTGGCCTAGCAAATTTAGACCCAAATGAAAATTTAAGCACAATTATTTTATTTTATTTTATTTTATTTTGAGACAGGGTCTTGTTTTGTTACCTAGGCTACAGTGTAGTGGCATCATTATATTTCACAGCAACCTCCAACTCCTGGGCTCAAGCGAGCCTCCCCAGTAGCTGGGACTACAGGCGCGCACCATGCCCAGCTAATTTTTCTATTTTAGTAGAGATGAGTCTCACTCTTGCTCAGGCTGGTTTCGAACTCCTGACCTTGAGCAATCCTCCCGCCTTGGCCTCCCAGAGTGCTAAGATTGCAGGCTTGAGCCACCGTCTGGTCAGCTCTTAAATTTTTAAAGTTTTGGAGCAAGTTGTGTCTTGGCTCTGAGTAAAGTGAAACAGGATTTCTAGGGGCACGTGGTAAAGATAAATTCCGTACTATGCAGTGTAGAGCTAAAGAAGAGCGAGGGCATGAGGAGAAACCAGGTATAATCAGTCTTTGATGTAACCCCAACTATAATGACATTCCTATCTGTTTTCTATGAAACAAACAATTACAAATAATCACTAACGTAGCTTTTTAAATTTCATACACACTTTTAACTCTTTTTATATAGATCTTGAAAAGTCACAAAAAAAGCCACATTCATTTCCTAATACGTAACAATAACTAGTTAGAGAAGCCTAATATCTTTTCATATTTTTTCTTGCTCCAGTCTTATGATTTCCCAAAATAGATATATTATCTGAATGAAGAGTTCATAGGCAAATGTCACACTTTTCTTGGTTCAGCTAATTATATTTCTGCTTTTGCTTAGAATAAGATTAATTTTCCTATTCTGCTAATAAACCATGTGATGGCAAAATGCCTTCAGTATTTTTATGCTAAGAAAAAAATGCCTTTGGCATTTTTAAGAATTGAGAAGCTATTTCAGATAAACCATCATGTGCATGAAGATTAATTTATTCATAGGAAATGTTCAATAACCAGAGAAGACTGATTTAAATAAACCATTTCACTTCACAATTAAATTGTTTTCATTATGGACAGTTATTTCTTCTAAGAAATAAAGTACCTGTCTACATGAAAAATAACTAAAATAATGGTAAACAAATATTAATTGGGTTCAGCCAAGTAAGCAGCATCTTTGATTTTACAGATGTGATAACTATGAACTATATATAAGTTGCTTATAATGAAACCTTGCAATTGGAGTAATAGCCTTGTTCCTGAGTCTCATGAATATTTTCCAGCTTCTTTGTCCTGAATTTCTGCCTCATAATCACCCATTTCAAGGAAGAAAAGGATATAATAAGTAATAAACCTCTACTGAAACATTTTTAATCTAAAAATTTATACACCATCTATTTCTAGTAAACCTGGAAACTCCTAGAGAAAGCTGGAGGCATTAAAACCTATTAATAAGGAAATTGATGGCAACATATTTAAGATGTTGTTACATTTTATATAGATTTTCTTTCATAGCCACTATGGCCTTTTCTTTTCTTCTGTTTTGTCTGATCTCCCACAACTGACCTATTTATTTCCTTGTGGAATTATTTTATATCCACCATCCCATTTAGAACATCTGCCCCATGAGGGCAGGGACTAACTTTATTCCCAGCCCTTGTCATATTGTCTGCACTAAATTAATATATATATTCAGTGTGCACTACTATATAGTAGGGAGTTTCTTTTCTTTTCTTTTCTTTTTTTTTGAGACAGAGTCTCACTCTCTTGCCCAGGCTAGAGTGCCGTAGCGTCAGCCTAGCTCACAGCAACCTCAAACTTCTGGGCTCAAGCAATCCTTCTGCCTCAGCCTCCCGAGTAGCTGGGACTACAGACATGCACCACCATGCCCAGCTAATTTTTTCTATACATCTTTAGTTGGCCAACTAATTTCTATTTTTAGAAGATACAGGGTCTCACTCTTGCTCAGGCTGGTCTTGAACTCCTGAGCTCAAATGATCCTCTCACCTTGGCCTCCCAGAATGCTAGGATTACAAGCGTGAGCTACCACACCCAGCCTAGTAGGGAGTTTCTTAAAGTTACTGCTTTCACTTTATTTACTCAAAATTTTTTTCAGCCTTCTAGAAATACCCCTTCATCTTGTTATTCTATGATTTGGGGAGTGGAATTTTTCTCCTTGTCCATACTATTCAAGGCTGTGAAGATTTTGACTGTACCCTCGGATCTCTACCTTCCACATCTGTTGAGTCCCAGTGTTCAGACTTTTCCCCAAAGCAAACTCCTACTGCCCTCATCAGTTTCTTTGGTTGAGAGACAGCAGCTACTATATCCTTCTCAGAATGCTGGGGGATACCACGAAATAGAGATGGTGATAATAACCTCCCATCTGTAGTCGCTCTTGCTGCTCCTATACCTTAAGTAACTTCCTACCCACTGGAGCGAAGGGTGGTGATTTGGGGCCAGTACAGGGCTTGCTGAGGACGCTGGCTTGCAGTTCTTCCTCCAAACCTCCAGGGCATGCCTTCTTCTTTTCACCTCTCCTTCAGAATCTGCTTTCATAAAAGATCCCTGTAAGTGCAGGAAGAAAGCTTTTTGAATGTGAAAATTACTGTCTTGCAGTTATCTCAGATTGGGAAGTCTCAGTGAACTCTTACTGTGGGCATCTTTCTGGTTCTCAATGCTAATAACTCCCTGAAGCCCCATGCTCTTAACTTCAGCGGTCTTTACTTAATTCTCTGAAATTTTTCTTTCTCTACAAATCCCAGCTAGTGACCAAATTTACCAAGACTTTAAGATGTCTCTCACTCCTTTTTCTCCAATCTTCCCCTTCTCAGTGTTGTCAGCCTCATGGCCCCAAGGGCCCAGCATCCACAACACACCATACCCCACACGTGCAAAGTTAGCACAGACAGTAACAGACATTTCATTTTTCACTTTAGCTTGGTGAAAATTAATATGTATTCAGGTATTTTATAGGTGACTCTTAATTTTAGTTTGTCTGTCTTTCTGATCCATCCTTACTACTACTTTAAATTTATGTCCAGAGCTATTTCTTCCAGCTCCTGAGAGACAAAAGACACTAGATCCTAGGTCTTCGGCTCACTTCATTGATTAAATGATTCTCTCTGAAGCCAACTTCCTTATTCTAGATTGAGTAGTTTTCTTGTCCTGGGAGACATTTTCTGTCTTGGACATTTGTCATATTGAAAGCAAAGTACTTCATTCATGCCTGTCTTCATCTTCTGTTTGACATGCTCCCCATGTTTTCTAGTCATGATATCTCTAAAACAATTCATATTCCTTTTCATTATTAAAATCCCTTTTCCAGAGTTATCCTCTGCAGCCAGTCTTTAAATTCTTCCTGAAGGTCTTATCTGCCAAGTACACATCTCCTTTCAACACTTACCATTATCTAATTTAGGACAGAAGAACATTTTCTTACATTATACTTCTTTTATTCTTTCAGTAGTGAGCACTCTCATAGGTACCTACAACTCTCACAGTGTTCATAATAAATACACTAATTAATAGATTAGGACATTGACAGTTGATCCTTCCTGACAATGCTGGTCCAATTTTACAAACATACTGTTCTAATTTAAAAACAATCCCCCCAAACCCAATTAATAATACAAGAATAATACATATTCATTCTAGGTTATTTAGAAAATAGGAGTAATCCCATCACCCAGAAAGAATTACTTATCTTTTTCTTGTCAGTCTTTTTTTTCTATATATATATATTTAATTAAACCTATCTCTTTATTAAATTGTGATCAGTTATACACATAGTGATTTGAGACAATCAAATATTTCTATAAAGCTTGTGAGTGAAAATAGCAATCATAAAACATTTTCAATTTGGCTTATTTATTCTGGTGTATCTTTTCCTATTTTTTTTATACTTTTTAGTTTTCCAGACTGGCCAGCAAAAATGTGTTTAATATGTAAAGTTATAGAAATATTCTCTATTTTTAAAATGATAAAATATGCAATAACAATTTTACTGATTAAACAAAATAGAAAAAAATAGAATAAAAATATTTACCTTGAATGTTGGAAATTGGGACAAAGCATATCTGATGTTCAATTGAATAAATATCAAGTGGTATATGGAAAATTTTATAGCCACATGGTACTTTTACAGATTGTTTTTTTAAATTGTGGCATTGGTTCTTGGATTCATTCCAGAATTCCTTTTGCTCAACAGGGGCAAATCATTAGTACTAATTAAGTGTTGGTTGTATAGATTGAATATTGAAATATTTAAATGTTGGATGATGTATTGAATACTGAAATATATGTAATTCTCTAGTTATGAACACTTAGCTAGCAAAGGCCCTTATATGAATTATATGAATGGTTCATTACATGCATTTTAGTTTTCTTTTTCACCATTTTGCTGTTCCAACAGCAACCTTGCTATTCGTGCGGACAGTGCCACCTATTGGCTAGCACTCAAGACCCATCCAGTATTTTATTTCCTTTCCTTTCCTCTTCCTCAAGGTCATCATGGTCCTGCAGTGTTTGAGCCCTTCTCTTTCTTGGAATCAGTTTATTTCACTTAAAACTGTCACACATATATCCATTTATTCTTTTAAACTCCTTTCTTCTTACACCTCCCTTCCAAGGCTTGCCCAGTTACCTAAGTTGGTTCTCTTCAGACGTATTCTGGAGCTGGGTTGAGCAAGATGGTAGGGTGGAGAGGGCTTTGCATTCAATAGGCATACGTTTTCTTAATCTCTTTTTTTCAGTAAGGGGCCCCCAACTTCAACCCTGCTTGGGATCCCCAGTACAGAACCCTGTTTACTTTCCCCTGCGAATATGCCCTCCAGGGAAAGGGAAGCTGTAGTGTAGCTTCTCATGGACAGAAAGGATCTAGTGAGCTGTTTGTTAAATAAACTTCCAATGAATCACCTCTTCACCCCACTTCTAGAAGAATATGATGTTGCCAATTCCTAAGACTTTGAGGATCTTTAGCGTAAAGCACGTTGCTTCTTGGCTTTCCTGCTGCTGGCTTAGTAATTTAAATTTGGGAGTCTGCTAAGTCTTTTATCACTCATCCATCATCTTTCAAGTTTCCAAAATTTTGTTATTGTCATGTCTTCTCCCATGTGGGCCTTTAAAAAATTCAGTCATTTTAATTGGATTTGGGGAGGACCAAATTTGATGCATGTGTTTAATTTACTCCCTACACCTGGGAGCTCCATTAAGTTTTTAACAAGCATAATTTGACATAATGAAGTCTAAATTGAATGAATATCTTTATCCTTCACCTCAAAGATACAAGGGCTTTAGAAACCTGTAATTCTAATTATCTCATATACTCTATTTATTGTTTAAATTCCACCTTTTAGTTATACCCCCATCTCCAAGTTAGCCATCCTTTCTCCTGTTACTGTTGTCTGTGAATGTTTATTTAGATATGCCCAGATGTTTATAAATTTCTTTCCTCACCATTTCTTCTTGTGTCTGACTCCTTCTTTCTGGGTTCCGTGTTCTTCCTACTGAAGTAGATCTGTATTGAAGATGCTGTTGGTGCCCTACCCAGCACCCCTTCTCTAGACTGGCACACCCATACCCTAGCTGAGAGTGTTGGCTCCTAACAGCTCATACTCTTCCCCTGAGGATTGCCTTCCAGCCAACAATTCCAGAAAATGCCTAGAAGATTACACCTTTCTTCCAGGGGTAGCTCACAGCCAACACAGGAGGTACAAAACTGTGGGACCACTCATGCTCCAGAACTCTCTGTGGGATCAGGCTGCAGCTAGACTTCAGCTAAACCTGCATCTTTTCTGGCTTCTTTTCTTGTCCTATTCTGCATCCCTTCCTCCCCTTCAGAAGTCTTCTCAGATGTCACTCCCTCAGCCAGTCACTGGTTAGGAATCTAGGTCTCTGGGTCAGGTTCAAGGGCCCAACCTAAGAGAGTTGACACTAGAAGCAGTCCTATAAGTCTGAGTCTAAGGATGAGATTCTGGAGTTTGCTTACTTGCCAACAGTTCCATCAGAATCTCATGATTGAAGATAGTCTCTGGCATGCAGCTATAATGCAATTGCTAATACTTCCACTTCTGGTGAACCAGGACTGAATATAGGTAGATGTTTCTAGTATTTGAGAGTACAGGAGAAAGAGTAACTTGAAAGATCATTGAATGGGGAGGCTATTATCCCCAAGCATCTGGATGCACTGAGAAGTATAGATGACAGGATCAGATCAATTAAGACCAGTTGAAACCCAAGTGTGGGAGTCAAAGGGCCTCCTTGGAAGCCTTTAAAGAGCCCCTGTCCCTCATCACTGGCAGCCAGAGGGCAGACTGAAGTGAAGACCAGGCACACATCTTAATTAAGCATGAGTAGTACCACAGTTTCGTGCCCCTATATCAATCAGGTGTTGGCTGATTCAGAGAAGTGATTTCTCAGTCTGGGCAAGTTCCCTTCAAGAGTCAGGGTCCTGACAGGAAAAGAGTAGGATGGGGAGAGTCAGGATGTTAGACACAGGTGGCTAAGAATCTGGATCTTCCAGTTTCCCCTGAGCATCTTAGCCTACAGAGGTGGCCCACTCCCTTGTTGGAAGATAGAAGACCCTCTCCTTGCATGAACCTTCAAATAAGTCAGGTGTCTTAAACAACTGTGCTGGAAATCTGCCCCCACTTCTCTCCTGGAAACCAGGCAGTACCAAGATAAAGTTTCAGTATGGCCCAGCTGGGTAAGTGCAGTGTCTGAAAAGGGAGGAGAGGTCTAAACGGCAAAAAAGCTGCAAGATCTGGTTGACTTACACCAGCAGGAACCCAAAGAATATGATGGAAGTAGATCCCAAGGGTGCTGGAACAAGAGGGTGGAATAGGAAGTTGGGAAAGGGACAGTTTGTTGATACGGTAGCACTGTCAAGTGACACGGGACTTAACATCCTGACAAGGGCCCTGGAATGACCCTTGGAAGCTTGGCTTTCCTACTATTTCTATGACATTAGTCACATTTTAACCACAGCTTCCTCATCTATTAATATATAATGGAGGACTGTAACAATATTTATTAATTAATTGTTTCAACAAATGTTTATTGACAATTCAACATGTAGCAGGCACTGTGTCAGGCAGTGGGTCTTCAGTGTTCCAGTAGATAGATGTGGTCCTTGGCCACGTCCTTGAGACTTATGGGAGAGACTGATAGTAAATAAGTAAACAAACAAACAAGTAAATTAAGTAATTCAGGTTGTACTAACCTCTCTGAAGGAAATATGCTGGGAGAGTAACTAGAGGAAGGGAAGACCTAACTGAGCTAAGATGATCAAGAAGGGCCTCTCTGAAGAGTTGGCATTAAGCTGACAACCATAGGATAAGAAATCAGCCACATAAACAACTTGGTTAAGAGCCTTCCAGGCCAAAGGGAATGGAAATACAAAAGTGGGGAGGTAAGAAGGAGATGGGTGTCTTCCAGAAACTGATAAAAGGTCAGAGTAGCTCGAATGCACTGACACGTTTCCTGGTATTATTTTGCTTCTTAGGATTTAGAACTCTGCTTACTGTTGTGAGCTTTGTAATTATAAGCAAAACTGCCTTCACTATACTATATGAATACACTATTTTAAAGTTATTACTATAAACTCACACAATGTTATTTTTATTATAAAAATAACATTAGTTTCCATTTATTGAGGGCCTGCTAAATGTCAAGTACTTTAGGAGTATTCCTTAACTTATTTAATTCTCACAACAATCCTGCAAGAGAGCCAATATTACTCCATCTTATAGATGAGGAAATTGATGCTCAGAGAGGGCAAGTAACTTGGTTGAGGTCCCCTAGAACCACCAAGTGGATTTTTTTCCACTACATGCCCCAAAAAACCTACTGAAAGATTGAATTGTGCATTTCCAAATGCAAAACTCCAAGGGCTTTATTTTAATTTAAACCCTTGGCCCTGACATGTATCCTATTACTTTCTGATAGCAAACAAATAGAAAAGAGTTTTTTCTTGATGGATACAATGAACACCAATTTCTTTCTTCTAGGCTGCATCTAACAATTCTCTTAAGCTCATAGGCATTTTTCAACAAATTAGCCCAGTTTTGATTTGAATGGCAGGACTCAAAAACAACAACAACAAAAAACACAACTTCGATTTATTACAAAAGTTAAATTCAGTAAATGAAAGAAGTAGGAACTATGTAGCAATAACAACAGCAAAAAAGGTAACATAAACCAACAGCACATTAACTGTTTAAATTTTTGACGATTATATCTGAAGAAGCCCTCAGTTTTTTATATTCTAAATAAACGCAGCTGGTGACTTATTAGGGAGTTCAGGAGAACACTAGAAAAGAACTTACAAATTAAACTTTTTAACTTTAACACACTGCCACATAGAAAAAAAATATTTTCCTCTTGGGTCACAGTGTTTTATTAAAACAAAATGGTCCTTTCCAATTTGCTGTTTTTCATTGTTTTCTGTGCAAGAGTTATATGCAATACAATCCACGTCTTTAGAATTAAATTGTCAATATTAATTGTAACAATAAAAATATCAACAAGTAAGATTTTCATGAACCAACTGCAGGGTTTTGCTTCATGAGGCCCCGGGGTCAAAACTAGCCTGAGTTAAATACAACTCACATGCCAGTCCTGTGTTAAGGGCCACTCCAAAGGATACAAATACAGTCATTAAAATTCAGGTATGTAGAAACAAGCAACCTTGTTGTGGGGCTTCAGTTTCTTAGTTATAGAATAGAAAGTCAATGTTTCCCTTTCAAAATGCCTGGGGCAATTACCAAGGACTAAATGAAGGCAGATTTACATGACCTAGAAATATGCTTGTCAAGTTAGTACAGGATCAGATTCAAAGGCTGTACCAATATGTACTGAGGGTAATAAAAAGGTAGATTTGATCAAGCAATTCAAGGTAGTTGAAGAAATAGTGGCGGTTTCAACACAATAATGAAGAGAAAAAATGCTAAGAGGAGTTCTGTGCAGTCAAAATGAGAAACCTGTTGGTTTGGAAACTACTCCACCAGAAGCGCCCAGTGGCCCCCACCCCACCCAGAGTGGAGCCTGTGGAACTGAGTGGCTAGCAAGGTTAACTAGTTAAAGAAGTGGGACCCTGGGTGAGAGGGGCAGAGGAGGGCAGTGGTTCTCAACCTGGACTGCACATTAGACTCACCCTGGGGGAATCTTAAGGGGGAAGAAAGATTCCCAAGGCTTAATTCCAGACCAAATGAGTTAGACCTTCTGGGGGTGGGACTCAGGTATTAGTATATTTGAAAAACTCCTTAGGTGACTCTAATACATAGGATGGGGTGAGAATCACAGGGTTAAAGGAACCCCAGGCTGTGAAGCAAAGAGTGGAGAGGAGAGGAAGGGTACCAAGGGAACAGCCGCATAGAGAGATTAAAGGAGCCAGCCCCTTGAAGGAATGGGGGACAGGTCAAAGGAACCACCCTCCAGTCCCCCAATACCCTGTGAACTTTGTATGGTTTGGAAGATATAAGACTGGACTATTTGCATGTGGCTGATTGAAATAATGGAGCTTAAAACTGAACCACCTCTCCCTTTCTGGGATTAAAGATTTAAGATTATGAATACAGCCTATTTTAGAGAAAATCATCAATGACAATTAAAATATCCCATATTTCTATGAGACCCTCCAAATATTTCTACTCCAGAGAACTCTAAGACACTCACCCTGGAATGCCCATCTTCCTCTGAAGTGACTTCCAACTTTGTTCATATCCCAGAATATATCTATGTAAATAATGCAAACACTTTTTTACATATGCAGAATGAGCTTGGACTTTATCAAGATTTAACAACTTAACCTTCTCAGATGCTCCTGTAACTCCATCACTTTTTCTTCCTGAATCAATGTCTCCCATCCTCTGAGTCATTTCTCTTTAATTCTAATTTTATTATTTTGCTTTGCCTTTAAGTTTCACTCGCTTTACGGTAAACACTTGAGATGATATTTTTCATGAAGGATGAATTATGAAAATAAATGATGCAAAGTAAGCCACTGACATGTTATATCGTTGGGATAAATGATGTTAGGTAATTTTATAAATTTGATAAAACGGGCTTAGCCAAGCAATAAGGGTTAGCATTAAGGTGTTCCAAATTGTTATATGTTCAAATTTAATTTTAGAAAAGTTATGATCATGGAATATGCCTCAACCACATAAATTGATAAATTATCTTCATCTCCAGCCAACCATTTACATCATTTTCCAAGATATGAATTTTAATGTAAAGCAGGGCAGCTTTATTCTGAGTCATCTGTAATACTTCTTGTTACTAGAGCCAAAGACCTCGTCAGCATTTTCATTTTTATTATACATTTCAAACCATCAATAAAAGTTAAAAAGTCAATACCAGTTTATGAAAGAATGTGGAGAAGAGAAAAATATGTATTTTCTTGCATATTTTGGGATCATCCAAGGGAGAAAATGCATTTCTTTGCAAAGACAAGATTGAATTGGGCATTTTGAATACATGTTGTTGAGATAAGCAAAATGGTCCTAGAAGCTAAGAGAACATGTTACTGAATGATTATTTATCACTAAAGATCTATCTTCAAGGAGGTCTTGATCTAAGAATATGTAATTATTTTTTACTTGAGTTTTAGTTGAATGGATTTTACTGAATTTCATTTATGCGAACATTTACTACTTACTAAAAATGTATGCAACACCCTTATGAGCCAGATACTGTGTTAGGTGTAGGAGATATAGAAATAAACAATGTAGAAAATCCCTCCTCCTGTGGAGCTTATCGTCCAGGGCAGAAGAGATAGATATAATGTCCAATTAATTAACTGATTGGCAAATATTTATTGAGGTATTACCACGTATCGGAATTGTTCTAGGCATTGGGAATATAGCAATGTGTAAAACTGATAAAAATCCCTGTCTTCATGGAAGTTAATTTCTGATTATGGTAAGTACTGCAGGAGACAATGCAGGCTGCTATGGGAACATAAAATCTTACAGCTGGTTTAACCACGTGCTCAAATGCCTCATACAGAGGCTTGGGAAACTGACCCCTGCTGTGTTTCCTTGGGGTGATTTCAGGCTACACTAGACTGGATAACCCGAGATTGGTGGAGGAGGACTTTGTTTATGCCTACAGACCCTGCTGAAATATGCCAGCAATGGATGTATATATGTAGGGTGTGTGTGTGTGTGTGTGTGTGTGTGTGTGTGTGTGTGTATCTAGGCCTGGAGAAACTTCTCTGCTTACAGAGCATCTGATAAGACCTTCACTAAACAGAAATTATCATCTGCAAGTATACATTTTTGGGGGAGGCTTTTAGGACCAGGAAGCTGCACACTTTGTTCTGTTTTATAAAATGTTGCCCTTGTATCTTGATTGTGCTGACTTTCTTCTGTCTTCTTCAGATAAGTAAACTCTTGTTTTTCCAAGTGGTGTCTATGCCTGATCTTTCCATCTATCTAAACCTGCTATTAAAATCAGTTAATTTAATGGTTGTACAGCATAAGGTAGATTTAACAAATGATACATCATCTTTCAAATACTATTTTAAAGATGATAATAGAAATTATGTAAGCACTTAAAAAAAAAACTTCTTAATTTAGGTGTTGCATCCCATGGCCATATATATATACAGGGGCCATTGAATATGGTCCTCTCCTGCCAAGATCATCCTTTTCACTATAAAGTCTCATCTGAGAGCAAGAACAGACTCACATCTGCATAGAATATGCAGCTGTGGATGATTTGAGGGAAGCTAAAGAAGACTTTTTTAAACAAAACTATTCCCTCCTGTCTTAGTCCTTTGGGGCTGCTATAGCAAAATACCATAGACTGGGTGACTTATAAACATCAAAAATTTATTTCTCAGAAATGTGGAAGCTGAGAAGTCCAAGATCAAGGCACTGGTGGATTCAGTGTTTGGTGATGGCCCACGTCCTCATAGACTGCTGTCTTCTCACTCTAACCTCAAATGGTGGAGGAGAAGAGGGGGTCTCTCTTGGGCCTCTTTTATAAGGGCACTAATCCCATTCATTAGGGCTCTGCCCTCAAGACATAATAACTTTGTAAAGGCCCCACTTTCTAATTCTATGTCCTCAGGGGTTAGGATTTCAAAATATGAATTGGGGGAGGGGGAATACAAACATTCAGACCATAACACCACTCTTACTTCTTGCTCAGGATCTATACTTAACCATTTGCATTCAGATGTTGAGTGTGATTTGACACGGTTAGCATCAATTACAGAGATTAAAATTACTCTTTGATTACTCTCATGACTGTTTCTTTGGCTGTGCAGAAGCTTTTTAGTTTGATCATGTCCCATTTATTTATTTTTGTTGCTGCTGTGATTGCCTTTGGGGACTTCTTCATAAACTCTTTGCCTAGGCCAATGTCTAGGAGAGTGTTTCCAACATTTTCCTCTAGAATTCTAATAGTTTCATATCTTAGGTTTAAGTCTGTTATTCAGCGTGAGTTGATTTTTGTGAGAGGTGAAAGGTGTGGGTCCTGCTTTAGCCTTCTACAAGTGGCTATCCAGTTTTCCCAGCACCATTTATTGAAAAGGGATTCTTTTCCCCAGCATATGTTTTTGTCTGCTTTGTCAAAGATTAGAGTGGGAGAAAATTTTTGCATCCTATGCATCCGATAAGGGGTTGATAACTAGAATATACTTAGAACTCTTGAAAATCAGTAAGAAAAAATCAAATAACCCTATTAAAAAATGGGCACAGGACTTGAACAGAAACTTTTCTAAAGAAGACAGAAGAATGGCCAACAAACATATGAAAAAATGCTCAACATCTCTAATCATCAGAGAAATGCAAATCAAAACCACAATGAGATATCACTTAACTCCGGTGAGAATGGCCTTTATCAAAAAGACCCTGAACAACAAATGCTGGCGTGGATGCGGAGAGAGAGGAACACTCCTACACTGCTGGTGGGACTGCAAACTAGTTCAACCTCTGTGGAAAGCAATTTGGAGATACCTATGTATATACATACATAATGAGTGAGAAGTGCACTGTCTGGGGGATGGTCATGCTGGAGACACAGACTTGTGGGGGGAGGGGGAAAGGGCATTTATTGAAACCTTAAAATCTGTACCCCCATCATATGCCGAAATAAAAAATTACTCTTTGAATGTATCAATAATTTGAAATATAAAAGAAATCCAAATAAATAAGTTTGTATGAAAAGAAACTCCAGTTTTTTATTCTATTGCTGCGCTTTGTAAAATCTGGGGTATTTAAAAAATTAAATCCTGAGTAGAATAAAGGAATTGAGAAAAAAGCAAGCGAGTGCAAAGGGTTAATATGTGGTAGGTGTCTCAGACTGAGTTTCCTCTAAGGCAGAGCATCTGCCAATGAGCTGAGAGCAGAAATTTTATTTGAGGGTTACCTTAAGAATCAGAAGTGAGATAGTGAAAGGAGTGAGACAGGGAAGGGGAAAAAGCTGAAAAAAGAATGCCTTATTGAGCTGGTTACCACTGTGAGCAACTGGGGCTTAGTCTCACTGGGGCCTCTCCGATGAACTGTGTAGAACTGCCCAGAACAACCCATCAAAGGTTAGGAATGCTGGAGCATTTATTCACTGAGTCCTGTTCCCCATTGGTTACCAGTTGCCTCCAGGGGTGTTAACTCTACCAAACCTCAGAGCTGAGCCTGCAGGCTGTGAGCAGCCTTGCCAGGTTTCACAGAAAGCCTTGAAGCAGAACAGGAAGAGAAGCCAAGGTATGTGCTTGAAGTGGGACGCTGCCACGTGCATGGAGTTGTCCTCCATGCATGGGTAAAATCCGAGCAGCTGAGGAATGTGGCATGAGGCACCCAACGCATGTGCTACAGTGGGACAAGATCCTTTTTTTCCTGTTTTCTGAGGACTGGAACACCCTGACCTAAAGAAGCTGGGTAGATGGGTTCTGTATGAATTAAAGAAGCACCAGAAGAGAAATATTCTTGAACCTACCTGCTGTCACGACATAAAGGTGAATCATTTCTACCTTGTATTGCTATGTGTGATGACAAATGGATTCTTTGTGACAATTCCAAGCATTTGGCACAATGGTTGGATAAAGATGAAGTGCAAAAACATAGTCCAAAACCAAATATTCATCCAGGAAAGGTAATGGTGTCTGTTTGGTGGTCCAGCTCTGATATTATTCCCTACAGCTTCATGAAACCTGGTAATTGATTGCAGCAGATGTCTACTGCAACCAGTTGAATGAAATGATGAGGATGTTTGAGAAGAAGCAGCCAAAATTGATCAATAGAGACTGGCCAATCCTCTTGCAAGACAATGCTTGACCACATGTCACACAAACATGTTGCTGCTCAAACTACAGAGGTTGGACTTGGAAACTCTCTGTCATCCGCCATATTCACCAGGCCTTGCCCCATCTGACTACCACTTATTCTAGGCTTTGGACCACTTTTTAAAGGAAAAATATTCAATTCTCAACAAGCTGTGGAAAAGACATTTTGTGATTTCTTTTTTTTTCCTTTCTTTTTTTCTTTTCGTTTTCTTTCCACATCAATAGAGATGGACAAGAACCTTTTGTGATTTCATCTCCACCCTGCTCTCTAGGCTTCTTTGCTTCTGGCATAAACGAGGTATCATTAAGATGGCAGAACTGTGTCAATAGTTTAGGTGCATACCTTGACTGCTTCTTGTTTGAGATATAATAAACTACACTTTTGATTCAAAATCAGACATTTCATATTTAATGACCTAACAAAACTTTCCTAAGCTGAAGAAAGACTCAAAGACTCAAAGTTTTACAATCAAAATATTCTCTTTGAGCCAGGCAGCCAAAGCTTGTGAGATATCTGAATTCCAAACATAAGAAGTATATCTTATAAGCTTTCAGATGGAAAGAATCAATTACTATAGAGTTGCTGCAAAGTCCTTGGGAATAGATTATGTCCTCTGTTAATTTTTTTTTACCAGCAACTCTGCATAGCAACGGTTAAAGATCTAAAAAATGTTATCAGAGGCTGCCCAGAAGAACATGAAGAAAAATTAAAATTTGTGCAGAGAATGAATGGAAGGGATCCCACAGATAACTTATCAGTAGCATGTGTAGGTAATTTGTGCCCACATTTTAAAAGAAGAAAAATATTACATTAGCATAAGACTTCTGGTCTGTAATAATGGAGGTCAAAAGATAGTGCAAAAATACTTGTAGAGCTTTGAAAGAAAAGATCTAAGAGTCAAAAATCCTAAATGAAATTCAGATTATCATTTACATGCAAGGGTATAAGAAAATTTTTGAATATGTAGGCATTTATATATATATCTTCCATATACTCTTTTGTAGGAAACTAATGTTCAAAGAACGTAGAACCAGAACTTACATATCAAAATAAAAAAAAGATGACTTGAAAATAAAAGGGATGAGATAAATCTTATAGAGGATATGATGAGAACTGAAACAACCTAAAGCCACACAGCTTAATAAGATTAGGAACTGCCACAAGTGACTTTACTATTCCAAGAAATTCTTGCCCAAGAAGGTAAAGTTACAAATAATTCTTTTTAAGGAATTTTCTGAAAATCTATATGCCTGAAAAAAAGATAATTCATAGAGCCTTCTTCATGGTAAACAGCCCTCTTTTCAGAACAATATCACTTAGCTGGGCTTTTCAACTAACTGTTTGCTCTTCAAGGCTGGCTTTATAACCTTTTCGTCACAACCCTTGTCTTGTCCAACAAATCTAAACTTTGCCCAGTCCTAAAGTTTGCCCAATCCCAATCAGGCCCCCATGCTTTACATTGAAAGACCCACCTTAAAACCAGCTGCCCCAAACCTTACAAATACCCTACCTTTGACTCCGTATTCTGAGACTACTAAGATTATGTGAAGACACTAGTCTTCCTTAGTGCAGTGAGACTCTAAGACTGCTGTCTCCAACCCCTGGGCTATAGACCGGTAGCAGTCTGCAGCGTGTTAGGAACACGGCTGTGAGCTCCACTGTCACCCCCCACGTCCTTGGAAAATTGTCTTCCAAGAAACCAGTCTTTGCTGCTGCCAAAAAAGTTGGGGACCACTGCTCTAAGACAATTTGACCCAGAGAATCAGCCTCAATTTTGTTTTTTTTGTTTTTTTTTGACAGAGTCTCACTCTGTTGCCTGGGCTAGAGTGCCATGGCATCAGCCTAGCTCACAGCAACCTCAAACTCCTGGGCTTAAGTGACCTTCTTGCCTCGGCCTCCTGAGTAGCTGGGACTACAGGCATGTGCCACCGTGCTGGCTAATTTTTTAAAAAAAATATATATTATATATATAATATATATTATATACATACAATCTATATTATATATATATAAAGCTAAGTTCAGCTAATTTCTTTCTATATTTTTAGTAGAGACAGGGTCTCGCTCTTGGTCAGACTGGAGCCTCAATTTTTAAGCCAAGCATAGAGCTTAAGAACAGAGGCTTCTGGTCACGCCTGTAATCCCAGCACTTTGGGAGGCTGATGCCAGAGGATTGCTTCAGGTAAGGAGTTTGAGACCAGCCTGAGCAACATGGCAAAACCCTGACCCTACAAAAAACAGAAAAATTAGCTGGGTGTGTGGTGGTGCCACCTGTAGTCCCAGCTACTTGGGAGGCTGCAGCAGGAGAATCACTTGAGTCCAGGAGTTAGAGGTTGCAGTGAGCTATGATGATGCCATTGCACTCTAGACCAGGCAATGAAGTGAGACTCTGTCTCAAAAAATAAAACAAAAGAAAAAAAAAATAAAACAAACATAGTTTCCAAGGAAACAGGACCCTGCCCAGACTTGATGTCAACCCCTGATTTGCTTTGAGTTTGTCAAAACACTGCTTCATTTAAATTTCATTAAAGTCCACTCTTTCCCAAAGTACTATTATAAGTATCTTTTCTTTGTCTGATGAGATCTCCCACAGTTCTGTGTGTGATCTCCCTCATTTCAATGAATCAATAAAGCTGACTTTGTGAGACTATAATTTGGTCCTTGTGCTTGTAGACTAATTGAGATAGAAGTGACACTTCTTCAAAGAGTCTTTTCTGATGTTCCCAAGACAAAACAGGTTCTCCTAATCTATTCTATCATAAGCACCTTCTCCTTTTCCTTATGGTATACTATATCCTTCAAGACCCCAAAGCAACTCAATAACTTAGTGAAACTATTTGATTAAAAATATTATCCAGTTATATCTGCTCTGCTCTATTCATAATTGGGTAAAGTTGAAAGCAACTCAAATGTTTAATACTTAAACTTTGAAGCAGTTTAGGGGGGCGGGTATATACATACATAATGAGTGAGATGTGCACCATCTGGGGGATGGTCATGCTGGAAACTCAGACTTGTGGGGGGAGGGGGGGAAAGGGCATTTATTGAAACCTTAAAATCTGTACGCCCATAATATGCCGAAAAAAAAAAAACAAAAACTTTGAAGCAGTTTAAATGTTCTTTACTTCATACTAGCCCTTATGCTGTTTGCATGGTGCATAAAAGTTTTAAAAGTCCATAGTAACTGAAAACATTAATAACTTTTGGTCAATTTGCAGAAGTTTTTAAACAATTTAAAGAACATTCACAAGCAAAGCAGGCCTGACTGACTGAAAACGAATTAGAAAGAAAAAAACTGAAATGTTAGAAAAAAAATGTTATCACATTCTTTTCATTATTTCATTATTTATTTTCTTACATGTATTTTATTGGTATTTTTTTCTTGTTTTGAAAGCAAGGTGTATCACTACAACAGGAAAGCAAAAGGAGTATATAAGACATGATAATTGGTAATTCCACCTATCGACAGGCACTAAGACCTTGGTGTGATTTCTTTCCTCAACACACTCTCTCTTTCTTCCTCTGAACACAACCATCTTTTACCTAAACAGCCCTGTCACACCTGTCACTAAAGCCTTAATGTTATTAGTTTCTAAGCACCAAAGCCTGAGGGATAAAAGAGAAGGTTGAAGCCTCGAGAAGGAGCATAGCAGAAAGAGGTGAGAGGATTGAAATGAAATTTCTTACCTCACAAGTTTGCCTTGGGTTGACTCTGAGGCCTCGAAACTACCAAGCAGCCACTCAGTAAATGGCTCTTGAATAAATGAATGAATAGATGTGTCAATAAGCAAAATTGGTTTTTTTTTGTTTTTTTTGTTTTGAGACAGAGGCTCACTCTGTTGCCTAGGCTAGAATGCCATGGCGTCAGCCTAGCTCACAGCAACCTCAAACTCCTGGGCTCAAGTGATCCTCCTGCCTCAGCCTCCCTGGTAGCTGGGACTACAGGTACATGCCACTGTGCTCGGCTAATTTTTTCTATTTTTAGTTGTTTGGCTAATTTATAGTAGAGACAGGGTCTCAGCTCTTGCTCAGGCTGGTCTCGAACCACTGAGCTCAAGCAATCCTTCCGCCTCAGCCTCCCAGTGTGCTAGATCCACACACCTGGCCACAAAATTGGTTTAATACATGTCTACTTACTGTTCACTTTCTCACAAAGATTTTATTTCCATATTTAGGATAAAAATTTAAAACAGCATTTTCAGCTCTTGATGTTGGTTCACGTGGGCACATATTTGTCTCCTGCCCGGTACCTTTCCTTTCTGATAAACTTCTCCCCCGCTGTATTGCACTATCTGAAACAGCCATTCTGGGTGGACTTAGACCTTATCACTTTACATTCTTCTCACCTCCTCTGCCCTGGCACATCGAATATTGTTTTTAATCCTAAATACTCCAGTTATTGCTCATGTCAAGGACAAATGCCTTATCACTGGGAATTGGTCAAGGGCAGAAACTTCGCTGAAGCTATCAGACCAAACATTAAAAATCAAGAAAGGCCTTCATTGTTTCCAATACCAGCCATTCCTCATCAACCCCTGCAAATCATCAAATGTTTTTTTATCAACTCTCTTTCAAAAATTTTGAATTTCTTAAAAAATGTTTTTTTGTATTCAAAAGTAAAACAGAGAGGATAAATACAAGTAGCCCAGTATGAATTACTACTGTTTCTTATTTCAAAGAATCTCCTCCAGATTTGAATTGTTGGTAAAATGTATATATATAACATCCATTATGTTTTTCAGTTATACAAATAATATCAATTACAAAAAACTTCAAGTAATATTTGTGCCTAATGTGCAATGTTGCAATGTCCATTATGAAGAAGTTTTAATACAGAGAACTTTCTTTTTCCAGAAATTTTAAGAAAGTAGATTCTTCTTTTAAGACCACCTAAGGTTTATAAGCATTTGACTTTCAAATGCCCAACACAGAAATGGCTGGTTGCCTATCGCTTTCCTAAACTCCATCTAAATTATGGCCCAGCTATACTGAACCAACCAATATAAGGAATTGCCCGATCCAACACCTCTTTTTTTCTCTGCTGATAAGTACCCTTAATTTATCACAGGAAATACAAAAATAACTCCTTAGCTCCTGACTTGCCTACTCTCTTTTAGCACATACAGATTTACATCCCCACAGTATGACCTAAATAAATTATTTAACCTCACAGATACTGTAGAGATGGATAATGATACCTACCTCAAAAGGTTCTAAAAATTTTTTAAATAAAGCGTGTGAAGCTTTCAGCATATTGCCTTGTATTGGCAAGCACATTGTAAATGGAAGTATTATCTATATCATCATCTTCATCAAGGTTACAAACCTTCTCAGACTCATAATCTTAACTGATTACAGTGACATGTTGCTTAAAAACAGGATATATTCTAAGAAATGCATCATTAGGTGGTTTCATCATTATGCAAATATCACAGAGTACACTTACACAAACCTGGATGGTACAGCCTATTACACACCTAAGCTATATGATGCAGTCATTGCTCCTAGGCTACAAACCTGTACAGCAGGCAACTATATGAATACAGTAGGCAATTGGAACACAATGGTAAGTATTTGTATATCTAAACATACTTAAACATGGGAAGGGTACAAAAGATAAAAAATGTTACACCTGTATGGGGCACTTACCATGAATGGAGCTTGCAGGAGTGGAAATTGCTCTGGGTGAGTCAGCGAGTGAGTGATAAGGGAACGTGAAGACCTAGGATATTACTGCACACTATTTCAGACTTTATAAACAGTGTACCCTTAGGCTATATTAGATTTATAAAAAATATTTTTTATTTTCAATAATAAATTAACTTTAGCTTACTATAATTTTTTTACTTTATGAACTTTTTAATTTTTTTTAACTTTTTGACTCATAACACTTAGCTTAAAACACTGTACAGCTATACAAATACATATTCTTTATTTACATCTTATTCTATAAGATTTTTCAATTTTTATTTTATTTCTTTTTTTCACTTTTAAAACTCTTTTGTTAAAAACTAAGACACAGCACCTGTAATGCCAGCTATTTGTGAGGGTGAGTCAGGAAGATCATTGGAGGCCAGGAGTTTGAGGTTGCAGTGTGTGATGATCTCACTATGAGCAGCCACTGCAATCCAGCCTGGGTAAACAAGGCGAGATTCTTCTCTAAAAAAAAATAATAACAGACAAGACACAAACACACATGTGACTAGGCATACACAGAGTCAGGATCATCAGTACCACTCACTTTCACCTCCACGTCTTATCCCAGCTGGAAGGTCTTTAGGGGCGATAACATGCATTGAGCTATCATCTCCTATGATGATAATGTCTTCTTCTGGAGTACCTACCAAAGGACCTGCTTGAGGCTGTTTTACAGTTAAATTTTTTTTTAATAAGTAGAAGGAATACACTTTAAAATAACAATACACTTTAAAATAACAATATAGTATAATAAACACATAAACCAGTAACATAGTCATTTATTATCAAGTATGATGTACTGCCCATAATTGTGTGTGTTCCACTTTTATATAGCTGGCAGCACAGCAGGCTTGTTTACACCAGTATCACCACAAACATGTGAGTAATGTGTTGTACTAGACGTTAGGACAGCTAAGATGTCACTTGGCAACAAAAATCTTTCAGCTCCATTATAATCTTATGGGACCATCATATATGTGGTCAGTTGTTAACTGGAGTGTTGTTAAGTGGTGCATGACTGTAATATAAAAACAGCTCTTGTGATAAAACTGTTTTAAGGAAGAGAAACAATGAGTTTGGAGGTAAAATTAGTCATTGCGTTAGTGTTTTATTGCTGCTGTAACAAATTACAACAAACTTTATGGCTTAAAATAACACAGATTTATTACCTTATAGGTCTGGAGATCAGAAGTTTAAAATGGGTTGGCGAGGCTGCTTTCCTTCTGGAGGCTCTAGAAGGAGAATCTGTTTCCTTGCCTGTTTCATCTTCTAGAAGCCGCACACCTTCCTTGGCTCTGGACTCCACATCACTCGGACCTCTGCTTCTATCGTCACATCACCTTCCCTTTGTTTCAGTCTCATGTTGCCTTTTTTTTTTTTCTTTTATTTCATCATATTATGGAAGTACAAATATTGTTAGGGTTACAAATATTGCCCCTGCCCCCTCCCTCCCCCCGATATGTCCAATCCCCTGGTGGTGTACATCACACACGTTATGGAAGCACACACCTCTTTCTTCCTCCCCACACCTGCCTGCCCACCACCTGTTAAAAATTTTTTTTTTTTTAACATTTTGGTTACATTGTATATCTTTGCCTCTCCCTAAGAAGGGTTAGAGGTATGCCCTCCCCCTCCAAAATGCTCATCTCATCCCTAAGGTTGGGTGCCCCCCCACACACCGAATCTCTGGTGAGCATTGCCACCATTTGAAAACCAAAGTTTAAATCAGTCAGTACCAATTTGATGGCGAGTAGATGTGGAGCCCATTTTCCATGTCTTGTGTCGCCTCACTTTGGATAATGGGCTTAAGCTT
>VSMD01017315.1:0-36848 GCA_008750895.1 Mirza zaza
GTCTGGTGAACCAGGGCAGGGAGAGGACGTGAACATAAAGGGGAGAAGTTAGAGAGAGGGAAGGAAGTGGGTCAGATGTTGGGGGGAATAGATCGTGTAGGACCTTATGGTCATTGATGATTTTGCATTTTACCTGGAGTGAGACAGGAAGCCATTAGAGGGTTTTGGGCAGAGGAATGATAATTCTAGAGATCATTCTGGCTGCTGATTATACCAAGAATGGCCTTAAAGGGGGCAAAGGTAGAAGCAAGACCTGTTTGGAGACTATTACCATAATCCAGGTAAGAGAGGAGGGATCAGAGAAAGTGATGGTGAGAACTGATAGGATTCTGGATATATTCTGAAGATAAAGACTGTGGGATTTACTATAGATTGGATCTAGAATGAGAAAAAAGAGTCCAGGAAGACTCTCAGATTTTTGGCCTGAGAAACCACAGAGATAAAAGAGGAGCAGTTTTGTTTGGGAAAGGTACAGGAATCAATCAGGAGCTCAGTTAAAGACATGCTAATTTTGAGATACCTAGTGAGAATTCAAGTCCTGGAATGATGTCCTCGAGTAGGTATCAGGGGAGGGGCTCTATTATTAATAATAGCTCACAGGTAGAGGGATTGGGCCACGGATATTTTATCCCAAGCACTTGGAGATAAGATAAAAACATGGGTGCAGATAGAAGTAGATAGCTGGTTGTGGTTGTGGGAGCTTGTGGAAGTTCTCTTCTGATTGCTTTTGTTTTTCTCAATGAAAGGAGAAGCAAGGCTATGTGGGTTTTTTTGTTTATTTTTGTTTTTTCTCGGAGTCTCACTCTGTTGCCTGGGCTAGAGTGCTGTAGCATCAGCCTAGCTCACAGCAACCTCAAACTCCTGGGCTCAAGCAATCCTCCTGCCTCAGCCTCCCAAGTAGCTGGGACTACAGGCATGCGCCTCCATGCCCGGCTAATTTTTTCTATATATTTTTAGTTGGCCAATTAATTTCTTTCTATTTTTAGTAGAGATGGGGGTCTCGCTCTTGCTCAAGCTAGTCTCGAACTCCTGACCTGGAGCTATCCTCCCGCTGCCTCGGCCTCCCAGAGTGCTAGGATTCTAGGCGTGAGCCACCACACCCAGCCAAGGCTATGTGTTGAGAGTGAGCATGGGGGAGAAGATTATAGAGGTCTGAGAGAGGAAAGACGTGAAATAGTCATCCAGGAGAAGGGCAAAATAAGTGAACTAGAGAAGTATATGGTATTTGTGTGGTAGAGAAATACTTACAGTCAGAACAGCTAGCATGTGTGTGTGTGTGTTGTGAACTAAAATGCTCACCCCCTACCAGCTGACTGAAAGGACTCCCTCGTGACCAAAGGAATATTCTAGGGCAAAGTTGCCTGCCAGGAGGAGGGAGGTCAGACATGCCTTATCATGCCCCCCTCCCTTCTTGGAGACTTCCTTCTAACCCATTAACAGGCCTAAGGGTATACAAGACAAACCTGCAGGCCCTCAATTTGCAACAAATGGTGGCTTATCTCTGGTAAACAGTTTATGTTAAAACATTCCAGGTCTTCAGACAAAGCATCCTGTCTTTAGCCAATTACAATCTAAAGAATCTTTAAACCCACCTATAACCTGTAAGCGCCCCCCTCCCCTCGAGATGGCCCTCCTTTTTGGGCCAAACCAATGTATGCCTCCCACACATTGATTGATGGCTTTACCCATAACCCTTGTCTCTAAAATGTACAAAAACCAAACTGTAACCTGGCCACAGCGAGTCCACTTGCCCAAGGCCTCTTGGCAGTGGCTCCGGGTCATGGTCCTCAAATTTGGCTCAGAATAAATCTCTTTAAAATTATTTTGCAGACTTTGGCTTTTTTCCCTTGGCAGTGTGTGTGTGTTTCTTTCAGACATAGAATCAAGACGTGTGTCCGAAAGCATGTGTGTTTGTCTCCAGTTTGCTCACCTACAGGAGTCTCTGGTTCAGGGTCTCTCACAAGGCTGCAATCCAGCTTAGCTGGTTTAGCTGGTCGAGGGCTTAGCTGGGTTTTCTGCCTCAAACTGTCACCAGGCTGCAGTCAAGGTGGCAGCTCTGATGCCTTCTTACCTGGAGGCTCCACTGGAGAAGAATCCACTCTCAAGCTCCCTCTGTCACCTTGCATGAGCAGGACTGCAATCCTCAGGGTTTGTTGTTGTTGTTTTGCTATTGTTTGTTTGTATTGTTGCTGTCTGGAGGCTCCTCTCAGCTCCTAGAAGCTGCATGGTTCTTCCCAGAGGCCATTCACGACACGGCAGTTTGCTTCTTCAAGGCCAGCAGAGTGGTGAAAGTGAGTCTGCTGGCGAGAAGGAGTCTTACACAATGTAACACTACCTTGGGAGTGGCATGCTCTCACCTTTGTCATGCAGCAGAATGTTCCCTGGGGGATATGGCCCATCGCTTTTTCCATATTCGACTATTAGTAGTTGGAAGCAAGTCCCAGGTCCTGACCACACTCGAGGAGAGGGTGAGATTGTACAACCCTCTCCAAACCCACACTGTCTTACTCTCAATATCCGAAACCCGGTAAGCCAAACTTAGCAAACATTAGTTTTTAAACGCAAACTTACAGAGCTCCTATTTTGTGTCAGAAACAGCTATAAACACTTTAAAAATATTAATCCTGGCCGGGCACGGTGGCTCACGCCTATAATCCTAGCACTCTGGGAGGCCGAGGCGGACAGATTGCTCGAGGTCAGGAGTTCGAAACCAGCCTGAGCGAGGCCCCGTCTCTACTAAAAAAAAATCGAAAGAAACTAATTGACCAACTAAAAATATATACACAGAAAATTAGCTGGGCATGGTGGCGCATGCCTGTAGTCCCAGCTACTCGGGAGGCTGAGGCAGGAGGATCGCTTGAGCCCAGGAGTTTGAGGTTGCTGTGAGCTAGGCTGACGCCACGGCACTCACTCTAGCCTGGGCACCAAAGCGAGACTCCGTCTCAAAAATAAATTATATTAATCTTCACAGTAACCCTAGTAGGTAGGTCCTATTATTATCTTTGTTTGTGAAACGAAGCACAGAGACACCGATTAACTTGTGGAAGGTCATTCAGCTAGCAACTGCAGAACCAAGATTCAAACTCACACTGTCTGGCTTCAGAGTTCATGTTCTTGCCTATTATGCTAAGCTAAGTCTATGCTAAGCTAAGACTTATGCTAAGTCTAAGACAAATTAAATGAATAAATGAATGTTTTGTGGGAACACAGAAAATAATTACCCAGCAGCTCTGAGAACCCAGGGAAGTTTTGAAGCCACACCTTTTTACTTCGGTTTTGACGTCAAGCCAGTTTAGCACTACCAGGCTTTTATTGCAACATTGGTTCTTTCTCCATTAATATTAAGTAACACAGGCCAAGGAGATAATGGGCCCTAGAGCCAGAAATATTGAGGGGTTTCTTGCTGTACCTGAGATATTTTAGAAGTGACATCCCATTTTGATCTTTTCCTTATTTAAAGATACTGCCTGGAAAATATAAAACAAATTTCATCTGTCATAGATTCATAGAGAAGGACTAGGTGACTAGGAGGTATGGCCAACAAAAATAACTTGTGATATACCTTGTGTGTGTGTCACTTGTATTTGGTTGAGAAGCATCAGAGACAAAATGAGCCATAAATTCAAACATTCTACACTTACAGTAGAGCTGAGAAACCCGATCATGAAAACCATGTTATGAGAGATAATCTACATCTGAGAAACCATATTGTGAAATGTTGACAGCTGAGGAGAAGTGGTGGCTGAACAATGACCAGACAGGTGGAGAGGCAGGTTTGGAACAAAGTATGTTGCCATTCAAGTTTCCGTGTAGGTCAGATGCCATCCTAGGCTAAGTTTCTGACGATTTTCCCCTGGAAACAGCATCATTGGGGAGCTACCTGCATTGGAAAGAGTCAGCCAAGTGGGCTCCTGAGAGCAGGCGTTAAATATTTGACCTACAACCCATAATGCTAATGAGCCCTATAGCTTTAAGAGAAGGAAATATGGAATCATATATTATGGTGGTTAAGATTTTTAACGACTGGATTATTTTTACACTGATTACCTCCAGAGAAACCTTGAGAAATAGCAACAGATTGACTTCTAATCTTGCTTCTGCTTCTTAACTATTTGTTCTGGGCTTCGGTGATCCATTTCACTTAGGAGAAATTTTGTCTCCTTATCTAGGAACTAAGAAAGGCAGACCCGATAATCTCTAGCCAACTGCGCAGGAATGGAATTTAAAGTCCACTCCTTCACACCATAAAAATCAGACCTTGGCGTGGAGTCCCGAGGCTGTGTGTCTCCCTAATTATCACACACCAACACACTTTTGGGTGCTTACTCTCCAGTTCATCCCATTTTGTTCCGTATGCATTTCTGAGGTTATAATCAGTTTTGAGGGGTTGTACATTTACTCATTTTCGTATATCACCGCCAGCATCCCACCCACTGTGGATGCCCAAAGACCTCTCTGACAACTTCACACATCAAAATCCTCTGAAGGATTGCCTGTACTTTATTTGAGAGGGTGCGGAAAACACTGAGTGAAAAGATTTGTCATTTAACAGGGTGTATTTGTCATTTCCCAGTATTTCAGAACACACCCTGAGCTACAGAAAATTTCTAGCGTGGGAGGAGTGGTGAGCTAAGTCAGGATGATCCCCTGGGAGGATGAAATACTCATGTCCTGGGCCACTGTCAGCAGGAAAGTCAAATCCTAAGCCCTCCACAGCCCATTTGTTTGTAGGCTCTTGGAAACGGTGATCTCATGAATGCTCATGCCTTGCCTTGAACTGAGACTTGAGCTGGGCTAGACTCTCCTGGGCATCGTGACCAGCCGAGGCCATTGCATTCAGGACAGTGGAGGGAAGATGATTCTGGTGTAGCCAGGCTCACTTTCAACCCACTGTTAGAAAAACCTGGGTGGATCATCACTGGGTGTGCAAGGGAGTGTGGACAGACTGGCACATGTCTGGCACAACTGCAGGGAAAAACAAGCAAGCAGCTCTTCCAGTTGTTCACCATATCTGCTTTTCTGAAATTAAAAATTATACATTATCCAAATTATAAAATTCTACTGCAGCAAATTTAGAAAACACTCCTCAAAAAAGCATCCAAAACGATATATTTAAAAATCACCATAGTCCCATTGTTCTTAAAAGAAAAAACATGCTGTTGTATGTCTTTCTGAATTTTTAAATTTGTTCATAGTAATGGGCCCATTTCAAACATTTCTTCTGGAATCCTAACAGGATTCTGTGTGTTTTTGTTTGTTTCCTTTTGGAGACAGTGTCTCACTCTGTCACTCAGGCTAAAGCGCAGCGGTGTCATCACAGCTCACTGCAACCTCAAACTTCCTGGGCTCAAGCGATCCTCCTGTCTCAGCCTCCCATGCGCCCCAACGCCCGGCTAGTTTTTTATTTTTTGTAGAGACTAGGTCTCAAACTGCTGGCCTCAAACAATCCTTCTACCTCAGCCTCCCAGAGTGCTGGTAATTCTGTATTTTTATTTATATTTGTTTTTGAAACAGGGTCTTGCTTTGTTGCCCTGGCTAGAGAGCAGTGGCATCATTATAGCTCACTGCAACCTCGAACTCCTGGTCATAAGCAGTCCTCCTGCCTCAGCCTCACAAGTGGCTGGAACTATAGGCACCTGCCATCATGCCTGGCTAATTTTTCTATTTTTTGTAGAGATATGGTCTCACTCTTGCTCAGGCTGGACTGAAATTCCTGAGGTCAAGTGATCCTCTTGCCTCGTCCTCCCAGAGAGCTGTTGATTGTGTATTTTTTTTTGAGACAGAGTCTCGCTTTGTTGCCCAGGCTAGAGTGAGTGCTGTGGCGTCAGCCTAGCTCACAGCAACCTCAATCTCCTGGGCTCAAGCAATCCTCCCGCCTCAGCCTCCCGAGTAGCTGGGACTACAAGCATGTGCCACCATGCCCGGCTAATTTTTTCTATATATATATTAGTTGGGCAATTAATTTCTTTCTAATTTTTTTATAATAGAGACGGGGTCTCGCTCTTGCTCAGGCTGGTTTCGAACTCCTGACCTCGAGCAATCCGCCCGCCTCGGCCTCCCAGAGTGCTAGGATTACAGGCGTGAGCCACTGAGCCCGGCCGATTCTGTATTTTTAATGGAGAATTATTCCATTTCGCTTCTTTTCTCTTTTTCCCTTTTGGCTTTCTTTTCTTCTCTTTCATTTGTTCACCCAAAATTTATTGAATAGCTACTGTGTGCTATACCTTTTCTCTTTTAATTCTCTTTCCAACTCTGTGGGATGTAATATTAGGTTAGTTTTGTAGATGAGAAAACTGAAGTTCAAGGAAGTTAGGCGACTTTTTTCTAGGTTTCATAGCTTCTATCTATCTATCTATCATCTAGCTATCTATCTAATAGATGAAAGTATTATCAATTTATCTTTTTAAAAACCAAGTTGAGATCATAACACACTACTAAAAATACATACCTTTTGGTAAATATTCCCTTTTCATTGCTTCAAATTTCACAGCTTATGTAATAGCAATCCCTAGGTAGATATTGTATTTCCTAAGTTCTTTACGTGAGTACAAATTCTTTAGTCTTTTTTTATTAAGAAGGCAGCAGGAATTAGAAAAGGTGATGGTGTTACCAGTGGGAAAACATGTAAATGCTTCCACCACCAGGCTGAGTATCAAAGAGCAGCCTCCTATAAGAAGCAAGGAAGTCCCTTGCCCCCCACCCCTTTCCCAAACCCTATTTAGCCTATCCTTTTGGGAAACTTCATTCCTCTAATCTCTCCCTCCTCTGAGATCCGAAATCCTTTATTTGTGCATTCACCGAAATCCTTTATTTGTGCATTCATTATGGCACTTACAGCTCTTTACCTTGAAAAGGAACATTTCTCCTACCTCTATTGTTGCCCTGTGAATTCCTTGAGGACACAGACTCCTTTTTTTTTTTCTTTTTTTCTTTACCATCACAATTCACACTATTAGGCCACAGACTCTTGATTCCCTGTGGTGCTTGTCACAAGATCTAGCACAGAATAACCCAATAAACAGATTTTGAACAAACATTACTTCGTTCTTCACTGAATGCTGAAAATATGCCTGTTTGCTCTTACGAGAATAGTTAGATCTCAGGGACACCCGTATATAAACATGGAGGGACTCCAGGCAATCCCCACTCCGTACAAGTTCTTATACTCTTCATCTAAGCCTCACTGCAGCTGGAAGGTTGAAACTCAGAGAAAAACACTTATCATTATTCCTGTCCAAAGGACACACAGCCGTCACCATAAACAGCACTCCTAGTGGCATTTACAGCTTCTCAAGTGGCGTGGCATCCTGACTGGACGCCAGAGGGCATGTAACTAGCACAGGACAAGCAAACTACACTGACTGTTACACCCTTCTTAATCCTTTTCCTCCAGCACTGTGTGCTCAGAGGGTTAAAGATTTTCTAATGGGTGTGGTGCGGCTGTCTGGGGGATGGGCATGCTTGTAGCTCTGACTTGGTGGTGCAAAAGCAATTTATGTAACCGAGGCGTTTGTGCCCCTGTAATATTCTGAAATTAAAAAAAAAAAAGATTTTCTTTTGTGTTTGGACTGACAGTGAAGAACTCTACCATTAGCTGTATTTTAATTTTTTTGTATTTTTAAATTTTTATATAATTTCAATTTTACAGAGAACTTGCAGAATATAATGAAGTTCTATATACCCTTTCCCCAAATTCACTAATTGTTACCATTTTCCTCCACTTGCTTTATTATTATTTACTGTACCTCCCAAATTTCTTCCTCTCCACCATGTGCATGCACATATATTTCTTTCTGAACTATTTAAGAATAAATTGCAGGCATTATACATCTTTACTCCTAAATATTGTAGTATATGTTTCCTAAGAACACAGAAATTCTTTTACATAACCACAGCACAATTATCAAAATCAGAAAATCTAACATTAGTACAATGCTATTATCTAGTCCAAAATCCATATTTGAATTTTGTTAATTATTCCAATAATGTCCTTTATGGCTATTTATTTTCCCTGATTGTAGGATGCAATGCAGAATCACACTGGCATGTATTTTTAGTCTCCTTTAATATGGGTCAGTTTTTCAGCCTTTATTTGTCTTTCATGACTTGGATGTTTTTGAAGAGTAAACTGGTTATTTTGACAAACCTGCAGTCTCAGTTTGTCTGGTTTTTCCCTTTTGATTAGATTGAGGATATGCATTTTGGGGCAAAGAAGGATATTATACCCTCAGGGAATCACGTTAAGAAGCACATGAAGTCAGCTTGTCCCATCACTGATGAGGTTAACTTTGCTCATTTGGAGCTCTTACTCGAGGGGGGCAGGGGGTCAGAGGCAATATATGTAACCTTAACACTTGTACCCCCATAATACGCTAAAATAAAAAATAAAAACAAACAAAAAAAAAAACTTTGCTCATTTGGTTAAGATGATGTCCATCAGGTTTCTCCTCTGGAAAATTAATATTTTCCTTTTGTAATTAATAAATAATTTATGGGAAGATACTTTAAAACTGCAAATATCCTGTCAGTGACTCCAGGTTCAGTCACTGGTTCTTAGCATCCATTAATGATTCTTGTCTGAATCTATAATAGTACTATAATGATTTCTAACTCCCTCATTTCTTCTACATTTTTTAGTTGGTACTCTGCTGAAAGGAATGCTCTCCCTTCTCTGTCATTTATTTGTTTATTTATCTATATCAGTGTGCCCTATGAATTCTTATTTTCTTCAATGGGTAATAAATCATTTTTATAATGTTTTAACCTTGATGCTTAAAGTGTCTTATTGGCTTCAAGCTGGTTTCTGTTTCAATTTTACATGCCCCCATTAGTTTGGGGGTACTTTCTTACACTACAAGAAGTTCCTGATCTACTTGGACTTTTCCTGTCCAGCTCTGGAATCAGACATTTCTTAAGTAGCACTATTTCCTTTTAGAGGTTTAGAGGGTAATGGTATTTAGAAACTAGATCTGGGTGATAGGTATGCTCATTGCAATTGCTAGGAGTGCTCATTTCTAGGCTTTCTTAGGAAATACAACTGAAAAGTATGTATGTACAATGTATACATACATCTCTATACATATATATGTATACATTTTTTTTTTTTTTAAGAGACAGAGTCTCACTCTGTCTCCCTAGGCTGGAATGCAATGGTATGATCATAGCTCACTGTAGCCTCGAACTCCTAGGCTCAAAGGATCCTCCTGCTTCAGCATCCTGAGTAGCTAGGACTACAGACATGCATCACTGCCTCTGGCTAATTTTTTAAATTATATTTTGTAGAGATGGGGTCTCCCAATGTTGCCTGGGCTGGTCTTGAATATCCATCCTGAAGTGATTCTCTCACCTCAGCCTCCCAAAGTGCTGAGGTTACAGGCATGAGCCACTGCCCCCAGCTAAATTTTTATATGTACATTTCTATCACATATACATACATATCTATATCTATTTCTGTATTTAGATTAAAAACCATGCCCGTTAATACTGATAAATTCAACTCCAGTCTGGCACTGAGGAATTAATTCTAGTCTCTTTTCCTTTCCATATTTGTAATTTTCTTCTATAACAGTAAAAGAATAGTCTCCCATTATCATCCATATATTTAGTCATTTGCTGACATCCACGACACACACAAGATAGTTCCAGAATTGCTAACGCATATCACTCTAAAAATTACTAACTAGAGTTTAATATTTGTTTATGGTTCTTTTGTCTTTAAATTGAGGGCATATGGTTAAAACACTGTACTCATTCATATATTAATATGTCAAAAATCATTAAATTATGCACTTTAAATATCTATAGTTCACTATAAACCAACTTCAATAAAATTGTAAAAAATATACTGTGTTCAAAAGTTACTGACTTAGCTCCTTGTGGTCCCCTTCAGAGAAGTTATGCTATTTAACATATTGTTAGGTTGATTTATTTTTGTTTGTTTTCTATTTCAGGGTTTGACCCCCGCCCCACTTGTTCATTTTATTTTACTTTTTGAATAATATTTAAAGCATTAACATTGTTCCAAAAATAAAGCTATACAGAGAATTATATTTAGAGACATATCACACCCTCTCCCTCCTTCCACTTGATTCATACCACCCCCATCCCAGGTAACTAATCACACTAGTGTTTTTTTTTTTTTTTTAATAAGCAGATGTATGTACATTTTTATTTTCCCTTCTTTCATTTATGTATGCTCTTTTGCACTTTGCTTTTTTTGTTCATGTAACAATACATCCTGAAAGTCACTCCATATCAGTTCATATTAGTCTCATTCTTTTTTCTTTCTGGCAGCTGTATAGTTTTCCATGTTTTCTTCGAGTACTTTTATGATTTTGTATTTTACACTTAGATCTCTGATCTATTTAGAGTTTATTCTTGTAGGTATGAAGTATGGATTGGGTTTTATCTTTTCTCAAGTTGCTACCTAGGTGTCCCATTCATTTATTATTGTCCTTTTTTTTTTTTGCTCTGGTGGTTTGAGATGCAACTTTTATAATAGAGTAAATTTCCATATGCACTTGGGCTCATTTTGGGACTTTCTACTCTATTCCATTGGTCTATCTATTTATGTTCCAGTACCACATTTTTTTAATAACAGAGGATTCATAGAATATTTTAATATCTGGTAGGTAAGCTTCCTATTACAGCATTTCTTTTTCAGTGTTTTTCAAGCTATTCTTGCATATTTTCCATGAGAACTTTAGTATCAATTTTGTCTAATTTATAAATTCATAATTTAACAAGGAGTATAATTTAAGAATCAATAAGAGATATTTTCCCATTTGATCAAGTATATTTGGTGGCTTTCAGGAATGTTTTACAGTTTTCATACAGGTTTTGCACATTTTGTGTTAGATTTATACTTAATTTTCTTTGTTGCTATTGTAAATGGGATTTTCTCTACCATCATATCTTCTAAGTGGTTATAATTTGTATATATGAAAGCTACTGATTTCTATATACTCATTGTACAGCCTACTACCTTATTGAAATCTTTTCATCAATTTTATCACTGACTCTCCAGGGTTTTTCAGGTATTCTCTCATGTCATTTGCAAATCAAAGTAGGTTTATTTATTTTTTTCTAATTCTTAAGCCTCTTATAATTTCTCTTGTCTAATTGCATTAGCTGATACTTTTAGTGTAATGTTAAATAATCATAGATAGAGTGAGCATTCTTGTCTTGTTCTCTTCAATCAGCTCTTAAAAGACCATGTATATAAGATTACACCAAAACCTTGCAGGGGGTAGGAAATAAAGACCATGTATATAAAAAGTATTTTGAAGGGCAGAAATAACTTTTTAGTATAAAAAGTTGCTGGACATTTAGCTTGCAAGATGAGGTTAAGGCTCTTCTTTTGTCTAGTAACCAGAAAAAAAAAATCTAGCAATAAAGGTAAAAGTAAAGATTTGATTTTATAATACATTTGTGCTGGACCCCATTTCTACCTTTTTTCTTTAAAGGGTTTTTATTTATTTATTTATTTATTTGAGACAGAGTCTCACTCTTGTCTGGGCTAGAGTGCTGTGGCATCAGCCTAGCTCACAACAACCTCAAACTCCTTGGGCTCAAATGATCCTCATGCTTCAGCCTCCTGGGACTACAGGCATGGGCCATCATGCCTGGCTATTTTTTTATATATATATTTTTAGTTGTTCAATTAATTTCTTTCTACTTTTAGTAGAGACGGGGTCTCGCTCTTGCTCAGGCTGGTCTCCAACTCCTGAGCTCAAAAGATCCACTGGCCTTGGCCTCCCAGAGTGCTATGATTATAGGTGTGAGCCACCACGCCCTGCCTTAAAGGGTTTTTTTTTTTTTTTTTAAAGCCAGTCAAATTTAGCAATGGGGGGTTGAATACCAACTTTAGTGACACTAATGTTAATAAGTTCTGATAACCCACTACCATGGGACTTTAAAGGGTTTTTTAAACAATGACTTTGCTGTTTTTTTAATGCATTCATCTAAGATTAACAGAATGCTTGTAATACTCCAGGCACTATTTTAGGTTCTTTCTCACTTAATTTTTACTACACTCATGTGAAGTAGGTATTATTTTCATTTTATAAAGGAGGAAATTGAAGTTTAGAGAGGTTTAACAACTTGCTCGAAGTCACACAGCTAGTAAGACTAGAACTATGATTTTGAATCTGGGTTTCCTAGTTCAAATTTTTCAACATAGAATAAGCATTCAATAAATAACAATAACTAAAATTTATTTAGTGTTTAGTCTGTTCTACATACTTTATTTGTATTGATTGGTTTAATTCTCATAACAGTCCGAAAGGCATTTTTATTATTGTATTTTATAGATGAATAAACTGATGCACAGAGCTAACTAACTTGCCAGCGATCACAAGCAATAAAAAAGCTGAAATTCTGTTTTCAGATCCCCTGCTCTTACCCAATAACTACATTATAAAGCTTTCAAATACATGAATGAAGGTCTGGGATCATGAAAGATGGAGAGCATTCAATCTCCTGAATGTAAATCTACCAGCATTACTTACCAAGTTTAAGTTTTGCTGTTGTTGTTACTTGATGTGGGTGCTTTTGCAACTGATAAAGGAGATTAAAAGGCCCTTGCACTCACGAAAGTAGAAGAAAGGCATCTAAATGCCTGAATTTCTTTGGTTCTATGCTAAATCTAGGTAGTTTTGGTATTTGAACATACTTGCAAAAACTATGCAAAATGCAACACAACTTTAAATGTAAACATAGCTTCTAAGAGCGCAGTGCTGAATATTTAACCTGCGCAAGCACACCTGCACAAGGTTATATAACAGGACTGTAAATACTGGCCCTGGAATGGCCTTGGAGGTCGTCCAGTCCAACCACAATCTTCTCGCAGAATACTGAGGCCCAGCGAGGTTAAGTCCACAGACACACGCAAAGATGACCCTGGGCTCGCTTTCACTGTCGCGCGTATCACTAGCGCAGGTTATCTAATACCTTTGCTTGCATTTCCTCTTTCTTTTGGTGTCTGCTTGTGCAAGAAGGAAACGGGCCTGGCTTCACCCGCTTGGAATCCAAAGCACCACCAGAGGCGAGTCTGGGGCCCTGCCAGGCGTCTGGCGAACTCGAGGTGAAATAACTCGCCCAAGGTCAGAGTGCGCGCCAGGCCCGTCCCTAAGGGTTCTCCGCAGAGAAACCCGCCGCCCTTTCCCAACCACCCGCGTGGGAGTTCAGAAATCCGCCCCCGAGGACACAGCTCCCTGCCCAACTCCGCGGCCCGCTTCTGGACAGGGCGTGCCCCCAGCGCCGCCGGGCACAGGGGACGGCCACGAGCCGCTCAACCCAAGCTTCCTAGGACCCGCCCGGGGTACCCCGGCGGGGCCGGCCTCTGCCCTCCCGGCGCTTGCAGCGGACACCCCTCCGACCCCGACCCGGAGCACCGGAGGGGCGGGGCCGTCTGCTGACAGGGCTCCCGGGGCCGTCCCCATTGGGCCAGAGCATGAGTGACGAGCCAAGCCCCGCCCCGCCCCGGCTCCCGCCCCGCCCGCTGCGCTCCGGGCGCTGACGTGTCTGGGCCGCCGGCTTCCGCTCCTCCCCCGGCTGGCAGCCACTGGGAGCGGCGAGAGGGGCGGGGTGGCCGGGGCTGGCGCTCCCCTCGGCCCCCGCTCCCGGCCCGCCCCGCCGCCCCGGCCTCCCGGATGAGGGTATATATCCCGGGCGGGTGCGGTACGCCGATGAGTGGCCGTGCGGAAGGAGCCCGAGCCAGGCGGCGCTGCCGAGGAAGGTGAGGGGCTCGCAGCCTGGTAAGAGGACAGCGGGGCCCGCGATCCCGGCGGGCGCAGGGCCCCGGCCCGCCACACGCGCGCTCCCACGGCCACGCGTGCAGACGTGGAGACGCGTCGCGCGTAGGTGACACGCTGGCAAGCCCGGCACGCGCCGAGGATCCCGCCCGAGCGCCCACACCCTACCTGCGCGCCTCGCAGTCGCGCCCTGCCCTTGGCGACCCCGCTGGAGGCTGTGTGGGTTGGGCTGCCGGTGGGTGGCGGGGCCGGGGATGGGATGAGGGCCCCCTAGGTGGGCTGGTGGCGTCGGGGGAGGAGTTTTGAGCCAGTATCTGGAGTCCGAGGGCGTCGTCAAGGCGGTCGGGTTGGGAGTGGGGCCTCTCCTAGGTGGGCGATAGGCATCTTGAGGTTCTCAGGCAAGAGCCTTGTGGACAGTTATACCAAGTTTCGGGGGCCTTCAGTGGGGACGAGCGGTCGTTGGAACTGTCAGGTGGGGGCGAGTTGGTGTGTCTCCAATGTATGAGGAAAAGAATTGAGAGTGCTGGCAAGAAGGACAGATACCTGTGGGGGACCACCGGACAGTGGGACAAAACCTACTTGCTTGCTGCTACTTTGTTTTAACACTGGGAGAGAGAGAGGATTGAAATTTCTGGGTTTCCCCTCATTTCGCCAAGCAGAAGGTTGGTGGCATCGGAGGGCTGAGAGCACACATTGCTGAACATATGGCTTCTTGAAGATTTTATCAAGTTTGGCCTGACGCTGTGCTATGTTTATTTGTACATGGTTCACAAAATCTGAAATCAGGTAATAGTGATTGTGATAACACATGTGTGTCATTATGCGGTGCAAAAGTTTAAGGACTTTCAAGTGAAATGCAGTGAGTGTGAACCCAAGGGTTTGCGGGAAACTCAAGGCAATTGTCTGTTCCTTCACCATTAGTCAGTTGGCTCACTTAGCTGGGACTAAGAAACACTTCATAGGCTATGCTGCCAAGCAGATATAGGCTTCAGTTAGTGGTTATGGCTCAACCCCAATACTGTTTTTCAGAAGCTCTAAGAGGTTTACTTATCCATTTTGGGTGCATATTCATAGTGGTAGAGATAGAGGCAGGAAGGAGACCAGAAAAGGAGGGGGAAATACTGGATTTCTTTAATACTGGTATGTAAATTCTAATATTGATAATGGTGAACTATTATTAAATTTGTCACTTATTAGGCTATGGCCATATACCAAATTTTGCATTAGGCTATGGGCATATACCAAATTTTGTTATAATTTCAGCCGCCAATTTTCAGCTTTTTCAGATTTCGGTTGTCAAAAATCCTTATCTTTAACTCTCCTATTCATTGCTGCTTACTATTACATGCACATTCATCTCTTACTAGCTTTAATGGGAAATCTGGTACTATTTTTATAGCATGGAGGTGCTTATAGCTACCTCAAATAAACATCATAGATAGATTATGTTCATCCAAAATTCAAGTATGGTTTTTATATTACAAATATTACATATGTAAATGAGCACATGGTCTCTTGTGAAGTTTTGCAGACCACCAGTGGTTTAGGCCCAGATATCAAAGTCGAAGAATCTGGCGGGGCATGGTGGCTCACGCCTATAATCCTAGCACTCTGGGAGGCCTAGGCGGGCGGATTGCTCCAGGTCAGGAGTTCGAAACCAGCCTGAGCAAGAGCGAGATCCCATCTCTACTATAAATAGAAAGAAATTAATTGGCCAACTAATATATATAGAAAAAATTAGCCAGGCATGGTGGCGCATGCCTGTAGTCCCAGCCACTTGGGAGGCTGAGGCAGGATTGCTTGAGCCCAGGAGTTTGAGGTTGCTGTGAGCTAGGCTGACGCCATGGCACTCACTCTAGCCTGGGCAACAAAGCGAGACTCTTTCTCAAAAAAAACAAAGTTGAACCTATGTGTTCTCTTATTTGCATGGATCCATTTTTCTCAGGTGATGAGTATCTAATGACTTTTAAGGAAAAGTCATTATATATTATATAACACTTTATATCTTAAAGTGTTATAATAATATATTTGCATATGATTTTTAGTAGACAGAACTCTCTCCACTCTTGATTTATTTAGGGGTATGAGAGAAAGGTTGGTTGTCTTACCTTCATGAGGAAGTGTATGCATAGGGAGATAAAATGATTTGCACAGGGTCAAATGATAGGGAGGGACTAATAACTAAGACTTTCTATTCTTCCGGTTCCCTGCTGATCTTCCCACTACAATATGCTTTCTTAAATATTGTTTAAGAAAAGGCAAAAGCAGTAGTATGGATGAAATCTTAGGAAAGACCTCATTCTTTGGAAAATGGTTTAATATAAATCTATTCATCTCAACTGTCTTTTATGTGACTTAAAAAAATTAACAAGGCCAGGTGTGGTGGCTCACACCTGTAATCCTAGCACTCTGGGAGGCCGAGGCAGGTGGATCCTTTGAGCTCAGGAGTTTGAGACCAGCAAGAGCGAGACTCCGTCTCTACTAAAAATACAAAGAAATTAGCTGGACATCTAAACGTATATATAGAAAAAATTAGCCGGGCATGGTGGCGCATGCCTGTAGTCCCAGTTGCTTGGGAGGCTGAGGCAGAAATATCGCTTGAGCCCAGGAGTTTGAAGTTGCTGTGAGCTAGGCTGACACCACGGCACTCTAGCCCAGGCAACAAAGGGAGGCTCTGTCTCAAAAAATAAAAAAAATTAAAAACTAGCATCATAACTCTTGAAACCTATAAAATAGAAATGCCTTTTCTAGGCCCTAAGGTGCTTAGAACACCTTAGTGAGCATTCAGGCTATCTTCTGACTTCTTCACTTTTGTATCTGTGTGGGTTCCCTAGAGGATCACATTCAGTCTATAACTCTATCTCATGTATGCTGATGACCTTGAAAGTTTTATCTTTAATTCCGGTATCACCTCTTAAGTCTAGACTACTATGTTTTGCTGTCTAATCAGCTTTTGTATTTGGATGTCTAATAGGCATCTTTCCTGCCTGATTTGATCCTATTTCTTTCTTTTTTTTTTTTTCTTTTAAGAGACAAGGTCTTACTCTGTTGTCCAGGCTAGAGTATAATGGCATCATCATAGCTCACTGCAGCCTCAAATTCCTGGGCTCAAGCGATTCTCTTGCCTCAGCCTCCCAAGTAGCTGAGACTATAGGCATGTGCCACCCACGCCTGCCTTTTTATATATATATATATATTTTTTTTTTTTTTTATTTTTTTTATTTTTTTGTAGAGAAGGGTCATGTAACGTGACCAAAACTGAAGTATTGATTTTCCCCACTCTCTACACAATATCCCTGAATCTGCACCTATTGTAGTGTTTCCCCATCCTCAGTGAATTACACCACTACTTGGAATCATTGTTGCTTGATTCCTATCTTTCTCCCACTCCATGAGTTCAATCCATTATCTAATCATTTAGGACTACTTTTAGAATCCACTTTCACCACCACTCTCAGCCATCAGCATCACTCATCTAGATTACAGTAGTAGTTCTCTAACTGGTCTGCCTGCTTCTATTTTTGCCTTCATTATCGTCTTTTTCCCCCACAGGACAGCAGAATGATCCTTTTAAAACCTATATCAGACCATAATATTCTCCTTCTCCAAATTCTTGAGTGGCTTCTGAAACTCCACACTCCATACCTTCACCACAAGGCCCCACTTGATCTGGTCTCTGCTCACTTCTCCTGCCTTATTTCCAATCATCGTTTGCCTCAGCCACTCGGCTCCAGCTGCATTGACCTTCTTGCTCTTCCTTGAACACACCAAGCACATTGCTTTCTTGGGACTACTTCCCTTGCAGCTTTCTCTACCTAGAATGTGCCTCCCTAAGATATTGACTTGGTTTGCCCCCTCTTCATTCATGTCTATTCTCAAATGTCAGCTCTACAGAGGCCCTCCCTGTCCACCCCATCTAAAATACCCACCATCACGCCTGTTGCTCTTTAGCCCCTTATTTCACTTTATTTTTCTTCACAGCCTTGTCTCATAATACTACCTGACATCTTATGTTTTGTCTGTTATACTGTAAGTAAGCATGCACGTTGTCACTTTCTTCACTTCATGTCCCTGTCACCCACATAGTGTCTGGTGGATAGGAAGTGCTCATTAAATATTTGTTGAATGAATTAATAATGGCACATGAAAATTAAAATAATTTTCCTCCCTAAATTATGTGTTAACATACATTTGCACATTAAAAGGAAATTTTTAGGAGTAACTTATTTACATATGTAAGTGAGGAGGTTTTTTGTGGGCCCACAGCCATTCAACAGAAATAGCAGCACTGGGACTTTGGGCATGTTATCTCTGCCTCTGTAAAATAATCCCAATACCAGTATCTTAGAGTTGTTTCGTGGATTAAATACACTAGTATCTATAAAGCAATTTGAGTTGTACTGCCACACGTGATATGTAAGTGCTAAGTGTCATTATCGTCTGAGGGCACACACAGATGTAGGTTCTCTTGACCTGAGCTGCTAAATGGTGTTTGATATTTATGGTGCTGCTAAGGTAGATAGTAGTATTAATCTTATTTTGCAGGAAAGGAAACTGAGGCATGGGGAAGTTAAGTGATTCAGCTGAACCTAGAATTGTGCTCTGAACTACCACATATAATTGCTTTTCACTATTCCTCTGGGAGGAGAAGATATGTGGGTTATTTCTTTGGACATGCTCCTCCTCTGTCCCTCACATCTAAGCAGTTACGATGCAGTGATGGTTCTTTACAGCAACCCTTGAATCTGTCCCTTTCACTCTTACTTCCTCTGTAGCTAATCTGCTTAGGGCCTTTGGTTTTTCAGACCTGCAGTTGTCTTTCAACTTGTTTTCCTGCTTCTAGTTGTCCCTTCCCACAGTCTATTCTATGCCATTGCTCCTTTCTCTCATCTCTCTAAAGCATAGTGGCACCGCCCTATTTGGTAATCTCCTGTTGGTGTCCTATTATTCTATCAGGTCTAAATTCTTTTGCTTAGTTTTCAAGGCTGTTTGTGGTCTAGTCCTACCCTAGGCTCTTTCCCATCATTCTTCATGAGATGTTCACTTTTTTACTGTTCCCATCCCTCCTCTGCTTGCTTCTCACGCCCCCAGGCTTTGCTTGTTTCCTAATCTTATCTACATAGTTTGCTAAACCCTTGAAGCACAGCTAGAATCATGTCTCGTGAACTCTTTATAGACAATGACTGTCTCATCTTAACATTTTGTCTATTAGCTTAGTAGATTAAATATTTCCTCATTTTCTCTTTTTTAGCACTATGCAGTTTAACATTTTACTATATTATCACAGAATGCTCTGTAGAAAATGTTGTCCTATTCACTGATTATTATCTATATATTGCTTGTCTCTAGGGTCCAAGTTCTTAGTGAGCAGAGATAATAGATGTGTTTTTATTGCTTCTCTGCAGAAGTTGCTATTGAAATGAAATGTGCTTTTCATGATTATAGGTGGTTCTATCTTCCTGAATATTGCTGTATGCTTGATACAACAGAGTTGTTTTCTATCATTAGAGATAAAAGATAAACAGATGAAATTTGAAGCAGTTATTCTGTTTTTTTTTTTTGAGACAGTCTCATAGAGTGTCGTGGTGTCAGCCTAGCTCACAGCAACCTCAAACTCCTGTGCTCAAGCAATCCTGCTGCCTCAGCCTCCCAAGTAGCTGGGACTACAGGCATGTGCCACCACGCCCGGCTAATTTTTTGTTTCTATTTTTAGTAGAGACGAGGCGCTCTTGCTCAGGCTAGTTTCAAACTCCTGACCTTGAGTGATCCTCCTGCCTCAGCCTCCCAGAGTGCTATGATTATAGGCGTGAGCCACAATGCCCGGCCCAGTTAAGTATTCTTTCAGTGGTAGTTCAGTGATCCAAGGAGTAGTACATAGGCATCTATCTCAATGTGGTAAAGAATTTGAGCCCTGGAATCAGACTGCCTGGGTTCCCCTCCCAGCTCCACCAATGGGCTAGGTTGCTTGGCCTCTTTCTGCCTCAGTTTCCTCAAGTGTAAAATAGTGATAATATAATAATAGTACCTATGCCTTAGAGTTGTTGAAAATTTAAGGTAAAGTACTTAACGCAATGACTGGTACATATTATTGTCTTACAGGTTTAGTCTCTTACAAATATTGAGTGATGGAAAGACAGAAGTTAATTTCCTTTATCAAGTTTTAAAAACCCATACTTATTTTTTAGTAGGAAAAAAAACCCTTCAAATTTGGAGGTTGGACTTTGACTTGCTATTAATTCCTTTTTCCTTTTAGGTTTACAGGTGCATAAATTACACCCCTATTGTCATAAAGCTCAACTATAAGAGCATTATGAATGTTAACGACCTCAAACTCAGGTTGTCCAAAGCTGGACAAGAACACCTCCTGCATTTCTGGAATGAGCTTGAAGAAGCCCAACAGGTAGAACTTTATGCAGAGCTCCAGGCCATGAACTTTGAGGAGCTGAACTTCTTTTTCCAAAAGGCCATTGAAGGATTTAACCAGTCCTCTCACCAAGAGAAAGTGGATGCACGAATGGAACCTGTCCCTCGAGAGGTGTTGGGCAGTGCTACGAGGGATCAAGATCAACTTCAGGCCTGGGAAAGCGAAGGTACTGAGCATGTGCGTATTTGTTCTAGAGTTTGTTATGAGATATACTCCAATTGTAAAGTAGCTGGATCCTGTAACTAATATTTTGATTGTCAAACCACCTTAAACCAGGTGACCACGCAGAAAGTGACAAATTATCTTGCTAAGACCTCTGCAATGTCTCCTGTTGCCAGTCCCTACGTTCTTTTTTCATTTCTGATGTCTGATTCAAGGCTTCTCTCATTCAGGTCTTGTCTCCAGTGTTTTTCTCTCCTCAATTTCCATGCTTCTTCTAGATTTCTTTTTCAGAAGCACGAGTTAAACATTTCAAGGTAAGCCGGCTTAGTCTGAAAACCTGCCTTAACCTGGCACTAGCCGGTATTGCCAATCTTGTCTCCTGCTCAATGCATGTTAGTTGAACCAAATAGTTCACCTTTTCCCTGAACATCATGTTATGCCTTTGCTTATGTTTATCCTTACCTTGGTCTGGCCTTGCCCTTTTCTACCCAGCTGGCTCACCTTGTAAGATCTCTTAGAGTTGTGCAGTGTGGCTCTGCCACTTGGGGAGCTCACACTCATTCTTTAAAGTTCCCCACACATTATTTGATCCATGACCTTTTTTTCAGTGTCCCAAGTTGGAATTAGTTGTTCATGCTTTAAATCATTCTGCCATATAGATTTATTCTGCCAAAGAATTCTGCCAAAAGAATTATTTACCTCTGTCTTTCTCAGTACATTGTAAACTTTTAAGAGCAGCCCATGTCCATGTTATATGCGTATGTCATGTAGCATTTAGAATAGTTAGGTACTTATAAATTGGTCAATAAATGTTTGAACTACCCCAATGCTTTTTATTTTAAAGTATATCATAAAATCTGTCCTCATAACTAATCCTAATTTGTGCTTTTGTGAATAGCAAGATAGCTCAACTGTAGGTTTTGGTGGAGTTGAGAGCTGCAGTTTTTATAGTCTACTACTGCTCTGTAAATAAAAGGTTGACTAAATATTGTAGCCAAGGCCCTTGAATGTTTTGTACATGATCCTTGTCAAATCTGGGCCTCATTTCCTCAACTGTGAATGAGCAAATAATTTTCTTTCCTTTTTAAAAGACATTATTTTATTGCAGAAATAATTTCAAAGTAACAGAAATAGCCCATAACCTTATCAAATATGTTTTTATTTGCTCACATTATCACCCAGTACTTGATTATATATACATTTACTTTTATAGATGTGCAATAATATTATAGATACAATCTTATAGTCTGTATTTGTACCACACTGTGGCTATTTTTCTTAATATTTTGTCTTCCACACTTTGGCACTCCCCCTAACTAAAAGAAAGATAACTGGCTGGGCGCGGTGGCTCATGCCTGTAATCCTAGCATTCTGAGAGGCCGAGGCAGGCGGATCGCTCAAGCTCAGGAGTTCGAAACCAGCCTGAGCAAGAGCGAGACCCCGTCTCTACTATAAACAGAAAGAAATTAATTGGCCACCTAATATATATAGAAAAAATTAGCCGGGCATGGTGGCGCATGCCTGTAGTCCCCAGCTACTCAGGAGGCTGAGGCAGGAGGATTGCTTGAGCCCAGGAGTTTGAGGTTGCTGTAAGCTAGGCTGACACCACGGCACTCACTCTAGCCTGGACAACAAAGCGAGACTGTCTCAAAAAAAAAAAAAAGAAAGAAAGATAACTGGTGTTATCAGCCTTCTGTATACCTCTTGGTATCTTTCTCTAGGCTTATACATTTACTGAAAATCAGCTGAGGAGCTGTCTCCTCTAGGGAGGGGGAGAAGATAACTAAGCAGGTGGGTCTCCCACCCCTTTATCTTCCCACTACAAGAGCTGTTCTACTTTCTTCGGTTTTGTATTTGTTCTTTACATCAACTTTCATTTAGAAAGGTTTGAAGATTTAAAAAAACAGTTTGAAAATAACTGGATGTTCTTCAAGGAGGTTTCTTTCAGATCCGAAATGCTTGGTAGTGGCTAATTAGCTTTTTACTTAGGAGAGGGCTCTGCTTCGAAGATAGGAGGGAACGATTTCCAGGTGAATACTTGTGAATGGAGAGTTTTAGTGATACCGTGACTGCTATTAACAGTGGGTTCACAAATCCTCCCCTCCTTCCCTGAGTTTCAAAAAGGCTACTACTACATATAGATGAGAATAAGCTTCAAAAGAAAGAAAGAAAAAAAGGCTACTACTCCAAACCAAAAGCCACTCACAGGTCTCTTCTTACCCTCTAGTAGCCCAGCTGCCTGTATTTCTCTTTGGGATTTTAAGGGATGAAGTCTTTTAAGTCTTACTCTGTTGCCTGGGTTAGAGTGCCGTGGCGTCAGCCTACCTCACAGCAACCTCAAACTCCTGGGCTCTGGCGATCCTCATGCTTCAGCCTCCCAAGTAGCTGGGACTACAGGCATGTGCCACCATGCTTGGCTAAATTTTTCTATTTTTGAGTAGAGAGGATGTCTGACTCTTGCTTAGGCTATTCTTGAACTCCTGTGTTCAAATGATCCGCCCGCCTCGGCCTCCCAGAGTGCTAGGATTACAGGCGTGAGCCACCTCGCCCGACCATAGTCTACATTTATGACTTTCATTTAAACTAGTCTGAAGCTATTACCAAGTATAGGATAAGAAGGTGCAAAGCAAACTTCCTTTTGGCTTACTGTCAAGAGAACAATATTTGTGGCTTACACAGTAGGGGTGAAGAAGGAGACTTATACTGACATTGTATCCTTTTCACTTAGCCAGAAATTACCATGTGTTCACCATTCGTAACAAAATGAAGTTTCTGCAATAAATTCTCAGTAGTACAGGTATCTGCAGTAAGTATTAAGATTATGGCATTATATTTCAGGTAGAAGGAAGATCTTGACAATTGTGTATCAAGGACAGTTTCTTATCCCTCTGGATGAGGGGAATAAAAAAGCATTTTATAGTAATTTTAAAGTGTCTGGTGGTTATTGACATGACAGTGGACATTTTAACTCCTAGAGTGGAAAATTCTTTATTTATGAAGCATGAATACGTAAGTGACCACTGTGGTCCTTATTGAAGAGAATGCTTGCTTTAATTTAATTCTTCAAGTTTTCTGGCCAGTTGTATAAAATGGAATATAGAGGAGCAACTGGAAAATCCTTATTTTGCAAAGCTGAGATTTTAAAAGAAAACTAGTAGAAGCTTTGAGAATGTCATTTTAGTAACAATACACTGGGAAAATATGTTTGCTTAATAATAATCACCATTCTTTAACTCTTGCTTACTTGAACACAAAACAATCTACCAATTTTATTAAAATAACTAATTACTATTCAATGTTAGCCTTTTTATATTTTTGCCTATGAGACATTTTCCTTTTAGTTGTAATGGCGCTTCTCAATCACACAGTAGTAGAAAAGTAAATGGATTGTTTAGAAGAAATGGATTCATAACATCATATATTTTCTGAATTCTATTATAATGATTTTTTTTAATTTTTTAATTATTTACTTTTTATTTTAATAATTTTAATCTTTTATTTTTTTATTTCTTTTGTATGGCACTACTGATAGCTGAATATTATAGTGATATTTTTAATAGATGGTTTTCTTTTAAAAGTAATATGCTTATTTTAGAGAAAATAGAAAATACTAAAAATTACAAAGGCAAAAATACAAATCTTTGGCATTTCACCATCCAGAGATAAATACAAGTAATATTTTACAGTATTTTCTTTCACACATACACATATGCACACATTGGGATTATGGTTGTGAACAGTTTTGTAGCCTGCTGAAGAATTTATTATGAAAAATTCCAAGCATATTTTGAAATAAATATTTCGAGGCAAATTTAGTATAGTGAACCCCCACATATGCCAACTTGATTAAAAATTATAAAATTTTTGTTTCTTTTGCTCTCTCTCCCTTTCTCTTTTGTAGTATTGTAAGCCAAATCCCAAACATCATTTTATTTTTACCCTCATATAGTTCAAAATCCATCTCTAAGTATATGGGTGTTTTCTTACTAATCACAATGCCATTATTATGCCGAATGAAATTCACAGTAATTGCTTACTATCTAAAACTGGTACGAATAAGAGATTTCTCTGATTAGTCTGCTTTTTGTGCTTAACATTTTGAGGAAGTAAGTTTCAGCTGTAACATGTGATTAAAAATTAAAGACTTAAAATATCTCATCTGACTAATTGTCTTGGATAGTTTTCGTTTATTTCTACCGTTGAATAGCCTGTTTACCACACTCCACTTATTCTGTAGTCCTGACAATTTAAATGAAAGTTCTGACAGCATTCTACTTTGCAAAGACCTATGCTATCATCCTTGTTCCAGGCGGATGTCCAAGTTAAAATGTATAGGAGGAACTAGTCCGAGCAGGAAGTTATCCAGGAAGCATTTGACCTCTGACAAGCCACTGTAAACTCTTCTGTTTCTTGTAACCACCTATGTCTGCTGGGAGCAGGAGTAAGCTGCAGGCAGTAGAACGAGAATGGCAGTGGGACACTCTGTTTGTCATGCAATCTACTTAAAGGAAATGATTGCCTCAGACAGAAGTCACCCGAAAAACTGTATTAGTGTTTATTTATTTATTTAGAAACAGAGTCTCACTCAGTTGCCCGGGCTAGAGTGCTGTGGCGTCAGCCTAGCTCACAGCAACCTCAAACTCCTAGACTCAAACAATCCTCCTGCCTCAGCCTCCTGAGTAGCTGGAACTACAGGCATGCGCCACCATGCCCGGCTAATTTTTTTCTATGTATTTTTACTTGGCCCATTAATTTCTTTCTATTTTAGTAGAGACGGGGTCTCGCTCTTGCTCAGGCTGGTTTCGAACTCCTGACCTTGAGCGAGCGATTCACCACCCGCCTCAGCCTCCCAGAGTGCTAAGATTACAGGCGTGAGCCACCGCATCCAGCCTGCATTAGTGTTTAATATTCCTTTCCACCAAATTAACCAGGTTTACAGACAGGGTCCCATTGATATTCACATTCTTATTAATGATCAGATGTTTCAGAACTTTCAAGATGAGAGTTCCTTTTTATTCTCCACAGTTAAACCTCAAAATGGAGATGGTATCCACATAAATTTTGAAGTGATATCTTATCCAGACTGAACTACATCCATTACCAAATAAAGTGAAGACTGAATCCAAAAAGTCTTGGGATTGGATTTCACCATATGAAATGTTCCCTTTTGAAAACACAGCGTGACCTTTCTGATGAGCTGTATGTGAGGTGGATCTCCTGGTGGAGACTTAGTTTCCACGTAGCCTCTTCCCACAAGCTACTCTGCCTGTGGTGCTGGGACTGTCCACCTTTGAGTGATGAGCTTGGTCTTAGGAATGGAATATGGCAAGAGTTGGGTATTTAACATTCAAACTGAGAGCCTTTTTAAATAGCTTTTCTAGTTTTGTTTGTTTGTGTCTGGATCTTGAATCCATCTTGAATTTATTTTGGTTCAAAAGATAACGTTTCTATTCAAGCATTGTTGATTACTATTTATTGCTAAACATTCAACTGATGGAAACTAATGGGCTTCTAGACAGAAGTAAGTTAATAATGAAAAGACAGAATCTCAACATCCCTCTGAGCTGGTGTAGATGGCTCATGTTTTTAAAAAGGCATTTTAATAAATTTTATCAATATATAATTACATATAATAAAATACACTAGTTTTATGTTTTAACAAATGTATATACCCATATAACTATCACCCTAATCAAGATATAGAACGTTTCCATCAGCCTACAAAATTTTCTAAGGCCCTTTGCAGGTAACCCCCCCACCCCCCAAGTTCATTCAGTTGAGTTGGATTTCAAATCAGAAATCCTAACTTCAGACCTTGGATTCTTAACCATTACACAGTACCACTTTTCTAACTGAAGCTTCCTTTTCTTTACATTTATAGGATAGTAGCTTGCCTAGTATATTTGCATTCTCATTGATTAATTATTTATTGGTTTCTAGGCTGGAAGTCATTTAATTGCATCATCATTTATCCCAAAACTTTGGTATCTTTTTTTCAGCCTATCTTTTTCTTGACTTGCCATATCTAATAAGTAGTTGAGTTCTTGCAAAATGTTTATAATATCTCTTGGTTCGTACCTCCTGGCATTATCAGAAAAAATATTTTGTTAGTTCATTAAAGTATATAATTCATTGTTTGGGTTATATAAATTTTTTTTTTTAGACAGAGTCTCACTTTATTGCCCAGGCTAGAGTGAGTGCCATGGCGTCAGCCTAGCTCACAGCAAGCTCAAACTCCTGGGCTCAAGCAATCCTGCTGCCTCAGTCTCCCAAGCAACTGGGACTACAGGCATGCACCACCATGCCTGGCTAATTTTTTTCTATATATATTAGTTGGCCAATTAATTTCTTTCCGTTTATAGTAGTGATGGGGTCTCGCTCTTGCTCAGGCTGGTCTCGAACTCCTGAGCTCAAATGATCCGCCCACTTCGGCCTCCCAGAGAGCTAGGATTACAGGCGTGAGCCACTGCGCCCGGCCGGGTTATATAAATTTAATTGTTTTAATAGTAAAATGTTTTTATTAGCAAGATAGTCTTCTATGAGTCTGTGTAGATTCCATGTGCTCTATACCTTATACAGATAGGGTGAGGCTTTGCTGGTACCTATATATGTTTAATACTGATGTGTTGAATTGTACAGATTTGTGATACAAATGTTTCCTTTTCTAGGACTTTTCCAGATTTCGCAGAACAAAGTAGCAGTTCTTCTACTAGCTGGTGGGCAGGGGACAAGACTTGGTGTTGCATATCCCAAGGGGATGTATGATGTTGGTTTGCCATCCCATAAGACACTTTTTCAGATTCAAGCAGAGCGTATCCTGAAGCTACAACAGTTAGCTGAAAAATATTATGGCAAAAAATGCATTATTCCATGGTAAGATGTCTCATTGTGGGATTGTGTCTGAACAGATTTTTTTTTATAATATTCAAAATGCATATATACTTTATTCATAAGGAGACATTTCTTGTCACTGTTTTCTTGGGAGGTATAATTTACTTTATATGTTAAAAGTAATATATATTATAGCTTAATAGATGACCACTATAGACTTAATGAGCAATATAGACTCACCACCAACTTTTCCATCCTGGGTACAGTAGACTCTTTTAGTCTAGAAAATTAATACTGACTGATAGTTCATCTAGACATAGAATTTCTGATTGAAAATTAGTTTCCTTCTGAAATTTGAAAGTTTTGCTCTATTGTTTCTAGCATTGCTATTGAGGGGTCTAATGCCATTCTGATTCCCAAGTGTTTTTCATTCCCTCTCTGAAAGCATTTAGGGTCCCTTCTTTAGTATCTGAAATGTCATGATGCTGTGGTATGGATCTATTTTCAGCCACTGCTCTAGATTCTCAGTGGGCTTTCTCAGTCTAGAAACTTGTACCTGGTTATCTACCTCTCGTCTCTTGCATGCACATGCCAGACGAAAACTGCATTGATTTCTCTGCTATGGGCCAACCTTGTGTTCTCAGCCTCTGCTAGTATGCTGTGTTCTCAGGGTCTCTACCTTGGTCAGTGTTTGTCTCCTAAGCATGAAGAGGTTACAGAAAATTCTGCTCTGCTTTTTTAGGAGTTTTTGGGTTTGCTCCTTAATCTCTTTCCCAGAGCAGTTCTGGAAGTCAGTACATTTTGAGAGGGAAAGTTTGCCTGTGTGTTTGAGATCCCTCAAGTCCCCAGCCTTATTTTTTCAGTCCTATGTGATCAACAAAAGCTCTGCCAGTTTTTCTGTCCCCAGCAGCAGCCTGTGGTCCAAGCCAGATTCTCTACCACGAGCCTGTGCCCCAAATCAACAGATACCTCAGGGCAAGGCAGCTGCATATCCTTAGCTCCCTTTGCAGAGATTTCTCCCCCCCTGGAATTTTAGTCCCGTTCTGTGTTGCCTCTGGAGCTCTCTGATGCCTTTGAAAATACGGTTTTTGTTATTTTCCCAGCTTTTCTAGCTCTTCTCAACGTGAGTACTAGCCTGCTGTGAGCTGTTTTCTTCATCTTGATTCCTGTGGGACTGTTTTGAGGAGTATCTGTGTTCTAAGCAGCCAACATTCCAATTACAGCCCTGGCTTCCTGCTGCCATATTGGATTTTCTTCTTTCTCTTTCTTCCCTCTCCTTACAACTCAGAATTTCTATTCTATTCTTATGCAGAGCAGTTTAGCCACCTTTTTTGTCATCTTCTAAATCATGTCCAAACCTTTTGTACCCAAAGTTCAAAATACCCAGGATAATTTTTTAAACAGATATCTCCTGGATATCTACTATGGTAGGAAATTACACTGTTTTCTTTATTCATCTATTCATTCAACAAATATTGAGTGCCTGCTTATAGGTGCAGGGTATAAATCAGTAACCTAGACAGACATCCCTTCTTAGATATGTGTTTACATTCTAGTAAGAGCAAAAACTACTGTAGTCACTAATTGTGGTTTTAGATAGAATTTTTTTTTCCTTTGCTCCACTAGCATGGGTTGGATTTTTAGGACAACAGAGAGTATAATTATACTTTCATGGTTCTAAATGAAGGGTTAGCAGAGTCCAGATTCCATTTCAAATTTTAATAAAATTAACCACAAGAGATCATTAGGCTATATTGCAGTTACCCTTTTCTCCCTATTTATTTAGGAGTTTTAAACTTAGAATATACTTTCGCAGAGTTCTAAAATGTTTACTTAAGCCCCTTACAGGTTCTCTATTGAAGGAGGTTATGTTTAATATTGTTAAATAGGCCGGGCGCGGTGGCTCACGCCTGTAATACTAGTACTCTGGGAGGCCGAGGCGGGCAGATTGCTCAAGGTCAAGAGTTCGAAATCAGCCTGAGCAAGAGTGAGACCCCGCCTCTACTATAAATAGAAAGAAATTAATTGGCCAACGAATATATATATGTGGAAAAAACCAGCCGGGCATGGTGGCGCATGCCTGTAGTCCCAGCTACTCGGGAGGCTGAGGCATTAGGATTGCTTGAGCCCAGGAGTTAGAGGTTGCTGTGAGCTAAGCTGATGCCACGACACTCACTCTAGCCCGGGCAACAACGTGAGACTCTGTCTCAAAAATAATAATAATAATAATATTGTTAAATAAATTTATTTTATACATAAGGATTGATGAAATTTTTGGAAGTAATTCCCCTTGGGTAGCAGCTAATGAATGTGTCTTATCCAGGAAAAATATGAAGGAAGTCAAAATAAGCAAGTCCTCTCAGATTTTCTTTAGCTTAGGAAATAGACAAAAGTTTATTTTGCCCCAATCCACATAGCACCACTATTACTTAGAAGATTTACTTTTCTCTTGCAAGGTATATAATGACCAGTGGCAGAACGATGGAATCTACAAAGGAATTCTTTACCAAGCACAAGTACTTTGGTTTAAAAAAAGAGAATGTAATCTTTTTTCAGCAAGGAATGCTGCCTGCTATGAGTTTTGATGGGAAAATTATTTTGGAAGAGAAGAACAAAGTTTCTATGGCTCCAGGTGTGTAATCATCCTTATTTAATGGTGACTAGAAATGGTAATAATATAAATAATTAAATTTTGATTTTCTTTTAATATGGTAATTTGGATATTTAAAAAATATTTTTTGGCAATTTGGAAATGATTTAAAAAGATGAAAATTGGTGGAGTGGATACACTTTTATACTTTTATGCTAATCTTTGTGGATTTTTGCCCTACAGAGCAATTTGAGTAGCATTCAGGGTATTCATTCTCTTTAACCAGTATTTTGTATATTCAACAATGTTCATGGCTATATTATTTATTATAGGAAAAAATTGGAAACCATATACTATTTAATAAATGAGAGGCTAAATTATGGTTTATAAATAGCATTAATTCTTATATAGTATTAAAATAATTGGATATATTACCTGACAAATCATTTCAATAGGTTAATTAAGAGAACACAAAATACAAAACTGCGTACATAGTCTGATTAGGGCCACTGCTTTACACAGTTCCAGGTATTGAATGCTCATTGTAGTTTGTTAATGGCACTCTCTAGAATTGGGCAGTGTACTGCCTATGTAGTCACATACAGTGGCCCTGAGTATGATCTCAACTATAAAAATAAACCTATTGACAGATTTATATTTATGTGAATCTGTACACAGAGAAAAGGCTGAAAGAAATAATAGTATTGACAGTGGTGCTTTACAGATATAAGCTTTTATGTCATCATCTTAGTCCTCTTTTAATTCTTTTTAATTAATGGAAGACTTACTATTCTTATCTCTATTTTGTGAAGTCGTCTTATTTTTTGTTGTCATTTAACTTATGGCTGGGGTGGAACATAGAAGTATGTTAAATTAAAACTAGATGCAGAAAGAAGAGGCTTTACCTAGTTTAAATCACCATAGACTTTCATATCAGTCTGATTTCTTATTGGTAATTTGATATAAAATGCTTATGTATTTTTATTTTTGAGATGAGTGAAATTGTCATTGTTGGGGCTATAAATATAGAGTTAACTTGAATTATGCACATGTTAATAAAACTTGAAGTGTTATGATATAATCATTGTCTGATAATTTTATATTTCATAGTATGGGCTAGATTATTAAAAGGGGCTGAGTTAAAAAGAAACATGGTCTTCAGGGTTGCCTGGTCTTACCTTGATAATATTATTCCCTGGTTGCTTAATGCTAAATAACCTTCAAAATCATGTGTTATAATTTTTTGACACCTGATTCCTTCCTTATGGATATTCAGTTTTCTTGGCTCTGTAATGTGAAACTGTGGTTTTCAGAGATCTTTATCCCAATTTGGAAACATTAAACAATCTTTGGGTTACCTTTGTCATGGGTTTTGGTGTGCTCCTGATGGGCTATTTTATTTTCCAGATGGGAATGGTGGTCTTTATCGGGCTCTTGCGGCCCAGAACATCGTGGAGGATATGGAACAAAGAGGCATCTGGAGCATTCATGTCTATTGTGTTGACAACATATTAGTAAAAGTGGCAGACCCCCGGTTCATTGGATTTTGCATTCAGAAAGGAGCAGACTGTGGAGCAAAGGTAATGCCTTTCTCAACTGTAGTGAGGCTTTCAATGGTCTTTCTCTGCCATACATTATTCCAGGAGTCAAACTAAGTTTATTAGGCTGATTTGACTATTTTGAAACCATTCATCTCTCTAAAGTAACTAAACTATCCCACACCCACTTTTCCTTAAATTGGCAAGACTTGATTTTAGAAATAATGTTGTATACTTGTCAATCACAAGTAAGAGTTTAAAAGATGTGAGGATGATTTGTAAGTACCTGGGAAAGTGAATGATCGTCACTAGCCCTGGGGCAGATTTTATTAATATCAAATTGTGTTCAGTCAGATTAGCCTAATTTTATCTCTGACAAAGTTACTGGAGTTATAGGTAAGGGAAAGATGGTAGAAATAGAAGATATAGACTTCAGTAAGACATTTGACAAGGTAGCTCATGATTTTCTTTTTTTTTTTTTTTTTTTTTTTGAGACAAGAGTCTTGCTTTGTTGACCAGGCTAGAGTGAGTGCCGTGGCGTCAGCCTAGCTCATAGCAACCTCAAACTCCTGGGCTCAAGCAATCCTTCTGCCTCAGCCTCTTGAGTAGCTGGGACTACAGGCATGCACCACCATGCCCGGCTAATTTTTTTTCTATACATATTAGTTGGCCAATTAATTTCTTTCTATTCATAGTAGAGACAGGGTCTTGCTCTTGCTCACGCTGGTCTCGAACTCCTGACCTGGAGCAATCCACCCGCCTCGGCCTTCCAGAGTGCTAGGATTACAGGCGTGAACCACCACGCCTGGCCTCTCATGATATTCTTGTGAATAAGATGGAAATAGGCAGATTGGTGGTAAGAATAATTAAGGAGATTAATGACTGCATGAATGACTACAAATATACTGATATTAAGATGGAGGGAGGTTTATAGTGCTGTATGATAAGAATCTGTCCTTGGCATTGTTCTTTTCAATATTTTTTTAGTTGCATAGATGATAAAGAAGGCATGTCTTTATAGTAGCAAACAAAATATACGGTATAGCTAGGAATAAAATAAGAAACATGCAAGACCTTAAAAGCACTTTGGAAGACTTAAAAATATTGATAATAAAGATTACTTCCCTAGAAGCCTGTAAAGTTCTCCATTCTCATCAAATAGAATGTAATACAATCCCAATCAAAATTCCTCTGGCACTATTTTGGTGACATTTAACAAAATGATTGCAAATAGAATAAACATGTAAAGATATCCAGGAAAATGCTGGAAAAGGAAGATGATTATAAGGGAGGATGGGGGATTGGAGACAATCTATCCGATATTAAAAGGAATTGTAAACAAATTAACTAGGTGTATAGTATGGGAACCAGAATGGAATGATAGATTAATGGAAATAGAACAGTCAGAAATAAATTTGTGTGTGTACATATAAGAATGCATTATATAAGAATATGGCATTTCAAATCAGAGAAGGAAATGAATGAAATAACTGGCTAAAAATAAAGTGCGATCTCTCCCTGGAAGTTCTTACCAAAATCAGTTTCAAATGGTTTATACAGTTAAATATTAAAAAGTGAAACCATAAAGGTATTAGAAGATTTGTAATAATTTTATAATTTTGATGTGAAATGAAGACCTTCATGCCAAATGCTATAACCATACAGGCTTCTGACAGAAACACACCATAGTTCACATAAATTTGAAGAATCTGGATTTAGAAAGAAGGCCTGCCATAAGATATATACAGTATCCTTGGTTGGAGATTTTCTCTCTTTCTTTCTTTTTTTTTTTTTTTGAGACAGAGTCTCACTCTCCCCAGGCTAGAGTGAGTGCTGTGGCATCAGCCTAGCTCACAGCAACCTCCAACTCCTGGGCTCAAGCAATCCTTCTGCCTCAGCCTCCCGAGAAACTGGGACTACAGGCATGCGCCATCATGCCCGGCTAATTTTTTCCATATATTTTTAGTTGGCCAATTAATTTCTTTCTATTTTTAGTAGAGACAGAGTCTCGCTCTTGCTCTGACTGGTTTCGAACTCCTGACCTTGAGCTATGCTCCTGCCTTGGCCTCCCAGAGTGCTAGGATTACAGGTGTGAGCCACCACGCCCAGCCGAGATTTTCTGTTATAAAGATGTTATTTCCCTTAAAATTAATCTAGAAATCTATCTAATGCAATGATGTCTAGAAGCTGAAATCTTTTTTTTTTTTTTTTGGAAGAAGAAGCTGAAATCTTAAATTTACCAATGCAGCTTTTGAGAGATTGAGCTCATAGGTCTAGTAAGGCTCCTCTTAATTTTGAAAATATAAAAAGACTTGGTTTAGTTCATTTATTTAAGACCTCTATCTGGTCTAATACTCTCCGAGTATTTGTACTGTATTTTATTTTATTTTATTTTTTTTTAAGCCAGTCAAATTTAGCAGTGGGGTGTACTGTATTTTAAATAGCTACTAACCTGTAATGGATAAGTACTAAGTTTTAAAAAACAACAGTGTATTTCTGACTTTGTTCCACTTGGTGTCACTCTTTTTTCTAAAACAGAAACTTAAAGTTTACTGCTATAAGCTTTAGACTCAGTTTAAACTTTATAGATCAGAGAATGTTGAGCCTGGAAGGGACCTCAGAGATCATCTGGTCAACCCCTTTGATTTCACAAACAAGATCTAGTACTTAATGAGTCTACTAAGGCTCAAGGTTCTTTATCACATTAGCAGAGGCAGGATTAGAATTCACATTTCTCAACTGCTAGTCTTGGTATTGTATCACATATTATATCCGTACTTTTTAGAACAGTTATACTTTTGCTGACAGCTCAAAAAACTTTAAACTGATGTGCTAACTTTTGTGAGTATGCTGATCACACAGAGATGCAAGTGTTAATCAGTTACTCTTCTCCATTACCTGTGTGCTCTCTAGGATAAATCCAGATTTAGTCTTCTTGCAGACTCACTGTTTAGTCATGTTGTGGTAGTCACTTGGTGGATGAGTAAATATTATGATGGAACCAAAATGACTAGAATGGCATACATTAAAAACCTTTAGAAATGTTAGAAAACATTTATGTTATCTGTCCTCCCTCTTTTTTAAATATGAAAATCAAGGTATGAAAATATATATTTAAAAACATGCAAATTAGAGAGTGACTCAGTGTGGTAGCAGAAGTCTTTGCAGTACTTCTTTAAGAGGCCCCTATCTTGAAGCATTAAGTATTTTTTATGGAGTGAGAGCCTTGAGAAAAGACTTAAGAGTGAGGTAGTTTGCCAGGTACAAAGCTAAAACAGTAGGAACCATTGTTAATTGAAGATAATTTTGTAAAGCAGTTACAGTAATTTTGAGGTTAAGGTGTTATTTTGGACTCAGCTTCTCAGTATTTAACTTAGGAAATATTGAACAAACCTCTTAATTTTATATTGCATATCTTTTCTGTATATATAAACTGATTTCCAACTTCATGCACTTTAAAAATGCTTTCTTCTATAATCTAAATTATATTCTTCTATAATATTTAGAGGTTCATAGTTGTCATAGAAGTAAGTAAACATTTGGGAAATGTAAAATGTGAATATGCTTATTTTTAGTTTCCAAGGCTGATTGGGAGTAGGAGTATATAAAGGTGATTGGAAAATAAACCTTGTGTGCATTTAAAAAAACAGAATGAGAGGAATCAATTTAAAATTCCCAGTCTAGTAAGATACCCATGGTGGAATACATGAAGAAAGGATTAGTGATGGGTTGACAGATAAGAGTTGCAAATAGGTCAGGGCACAGTGGCTCACGCCTGTAATCCTAGCTCTCTGGGAGGCTGAGGCAGGAGGATTGCTCGAGGTCAGGAGTTAAAGACCAGCCTGAGCAAGAGTGAGACCCCCAATTCTACTAAAAATAGAAAGAAATTAATTGGACAACTAAAAATATATAGAAAAAATTATCTGGGCCTGGCAGCACATGCTGTAGTCCCAGCTACATGGGAGGATGAGGCAGGAGGATCGCTTGAGCCCAGGAGTTCAAGGTTGCTGTGAGCTAGGCTGACGCCATGGCACTCTAGCCTGGGCAACAGAGTGAAACTCCGACTCAAAAAAAAACAAACAAACAACAAAAAAAAGAATTGTAAATAGGCCTCTGATTGGGTTAAATCATTTTGCCATATAATGTTTCCTTCTAGTTTAATCTACTTCCTTGGTAGAAAGTTTCTTTTCCTTGAATACTGTGTTCCTTTCAGGTGGCAAACAGTGAAACTACACAGCAGCCCCACCTCACGCAGCTAGACTCAGTCAAGGCCTATATCTCTGATTGCTGTGTAAACCAAGTTCGAAACAGTGGCTTTAGTTGTCTGGAAGAAACTGCTACTAGCTGTATTTATTTTAAGAAATCAGTTGCTGAAGAAAATTATATTCATGTATGCTTAGGATAGACTTGTTAAATTAGGGACAGATTTTTAAAAAATACTTTGAAGCATGCTGAATCGATAATTGGACAGGACAAAAAATACCTTCAAATATTTTTTTATTTTTTGTTTTTTTTTTGTTGTTGTTTTGTTTGTTTTTTGAGACAGAGTCTCGCTTTGTTGCCCAGGCTAGAGTGAGTGCCGTGGCGTCAGCCTAGCTCACAGCAACCTCAAACTCCTGGGCTCAAGCAATCCTACTGCCTCAGCCTCCCGAGTAGCTGGGACTACAAGCATGCGCCACCATGCCCAGCTAATTTTTTCTATATATATTAGTTGGCCAATTAATTTCTTTGTATTTATAGTACAGACGGGGTCTCGCTCTTGCTCAGGCTGGTTTCCAACTCCTGACCTCGAGCAATCCGCCCGCCTCAGCCTCCCAGAGTGCTAGGATTACAGTGCTAGGATTACAGGCGTGAGCCACTGTGCCTGGCCTATTTTTTGATACTTCTATTGGATATTCATCTCATCTGAACCTTGATTTTAGTTCACTGAATACAATTCTTTCATAATTTTCATCTAAATAATTTAGGTCAGTGTTGTGTGGGATTAGGGTCATGGCGTATCAGAATCACCTGTGAGGTTTTTTAAATTTACATACTTCAGAGCCACTGATAAATTGTCAAATCACTGGTTTTCAACCTTTTTTTAAAAAAAGTACAGTATCTCTCATTTCAAACAAAATCTAGTAGGCAAAACAGATAAATATGGGTAGGTTTTCTGATTAAAGTTGGCATGGGAGCCCAGTGACCTGCCTGCTTTAAACCTTCCTCTTATCAGGTCCCTGAAAAACAATGAAAATGCCTTATTCATGAAGGAAAATTAAATTCTATTTCCAAATGAAGTAATGATTTGGGCAATAGAAAGTGAGAGACACCAGCCTGAGCAAGAGCGAGACCCCATCTCTACTATAAATAGAAAGAAATGAATTGGCCAACTAATAGATATAGAAAAAATTAGCCGGGCATGGTGGCGCATGCCTGTAGTCCCAGCTACTTGGGAGGCTGAGGCAGCAGGATTGCTTGAGCCCAGGAGTTTGAGGTTGCTGTGAGCTAGGCTGACACCACGGCACTCACTCTAGCCTGGGCAATAAAGTGAGACTCTGTCTCAAAAA
>VSMD01017316.1:0-20411 GCA_008750895.1 Mirza zaza
CGGGCCCTCGGCCGGCCGTCGCGCTTCCTTCCTCCCTCCGGCCTCGCTCTCCTCCCCGGGCTCGGCCCGCCGCCCCGCCGCCGCTGCCCGCGGGGCTGCAGGAGCCCGGCCGCCGCGGGGCGGGGAGCGCGCCCCGGGCCGGCCCAGAAGTTACTTTGTGAAGAGGCGGGGCGGCCTCCCGACCGCGCGCAGTGGGGGCCGCCCGGCCCGCGCCCCCCGCGCCCCGCGCCCGCAGCGCCCGCAGCCCCCGGCGGGGCGCTTACCTGGGAGCCCGCTGCCCCCCGCCAGCCGCCCGCGCGCACCCAGCGCGAGCAGCACGCACAAGTGCCAGCGCACGGCCGCCGCGCCCATGCTCGCTGCGGGCCCGGCTGGGCGTGCGGGGCGCGGGACCCGACCGACCGGCCGCTCCCGCGAGCGCTCCTCGCTGCTCACAGCCCCGCCAGGGCTCGGGATGCAGCGGAGCCAGCGAGCCGGCGCGGCTGACGAGCTGACAGCGCGCGCTCATTGGCCCGCGGCGGCCGGGGGGCGGGGCGCCGCGCGCGGACGGCCAATGGGCGCGGCCCGCCGGCCCGCGGGGGGAGGGGTGGGCGCGGGCGTCCGGGGCGGCCCCCTCCCCTCGGGGCGGCGGCAGGTGGGGGGTGGGGGCCGGGCTGGCTCGCGCGGCCGCGGGGGCTCCGTCTCGACGCGGCCGGGGCTTGCTCGGGGCTGCCGCCCCTGCCCTTGGCCCCCGCGGCCCCAGTCGTCGAGGGTGGTCGCCCCGGGGCAGCGCCTCCCCCGCCGCCAGCGCTCCAGGCAGAGGAGGGGGCTGCGAAGCGGCGCTCGGAGGTCGGGAGAGGCCGGCGCCCCCCGTTCGTAGCGGGAGAAACGCGACGCGCGCGGCAGAACCGCGCGGCCAGTCGGCACGCGTCCCCTGAGCGCCACTGGGTGCCCAGCGCGGGCCAGGCACGGAAAAATAGTGAAATCATCTTAAAATTTACGCTCAAAACAAACGAACTTTTTACCCCTCGCCAAAGGACAATGGCCCGTAAGTGCGCTCGTCGTGGAGCGGCCGCAGGACCCGCGTCTGGCACGGGGCGCCCGGGACAGCCCCAGCAGACAATGCGCCTTTGCGCCCAGTCCCGACGGGCGCCGCCCACGCGTGGGCCGAGCCGGGCCGGCGAGTCGGCCGCCGGCGATGGGAGGCCTGGGCCTCCCGGGACAGCGACAGGCCGGCGGGGCCGGGCACGAGGAGGGGTGGACGAACATCACGGTCATTCGGCCCAGGAGTGTCTCTGGCCTGGCCTGGGGTCTACACCTGACGCCGGCCCTGCCCGCCTGGGCCGGCCCCACAGCCGGGGAGGGAGGCGAGGTTGCAAATAAATGGCCCCTCTCAGCTGCCGGCAGGACGCTTTAAGGCAAGAAAGTTCAGCAAACCCCAAGGCCCATCTCCTTGACAACCACCAATAAGAGCTCCTTTTTTCTCTCCTGCCCTCCAGGCCGGACTCAAAGACAAGACTTTTCTCTTTTTTGTCCACTCTGCCTGCACCAGTTTGTGCCCAACGTTCCCTCTGCACACCAGCTCTCTTCCCTGCCCCAACACCCCCCCACGCACAGACAGACACCGCTGTCACACACAGTCCCTCGGACACAGCCCCACGCACGCTCATGCGCCCTTCTGCACACAGTCTACTGCGTGCGCAAAGTTAAATCTGCGTCCAGCCAGCTCTTGCTCCCAATCTGACTTCGCCTCAGCTGTGGCACTGATCCGGTGGATGGGACGAGGGGTCCCCGACGTGGGGGTCCTAAAAAGGCCAGAGAGGAAGGAAGTGCTGCCTCTTGCCTCCTCTAAGCCCCCTCCCCATTGCTTCAACATTTTCCTCTGCATGACTGCTCCTGGCTGGCGCTTTAACTTGGTTTAATTTTAACCCTGTCATCAGACTTTATTTTGTCCACTTCTCAGTGTGGCTTTGGGTTTCTGGGGGTGGGGCACAAGCTCCCTCAGAAACACATATTATTAATACCTTGCTCACTGGGCGACAAGGGCAGGAAGTGTGAGGGGGGCTCTGATCCGCTAGAAACGATGTCCTTTAATGTGCCTATTCATCAGGGCCCCCCACCCTGGCCAGGTGTCCCCCAAGCTTGATGGCAGCAGAACCTTCTTCTAGGCTCTGTCCCCCAAATCAAGGTGGGAATGGAGGCAGGTGATGGGCTGTTATTCTGTGACCCTCCCCACCCCCAGTGCTCCCCGGGTTGCTCTCACTCATACTAAGTTTCAGTCTTCAGCCTGCTCCCAAGTAATTGCTCTTGTCAAGTTTCGGGGTGAATTAACACCCTCTGAGGTGTGCAGACAGAGAAAAAGCAGCTTCTTCCAGAAGGAGATTGTGGTGTGTGTGGAGGATTCAGAGAAAGGAGGAGGGAAATGGAGAGAAACACACATGAGTGTACTAAAGGGGGTGGCTTACGGAGCAGAGAAAGAGGAGGTCACTCCTGCCCTGCAGGGGGGCTGTCAGGGAGGCCCCCCTAGGGCAGGTGATCTGGAGCTGGACACAGGCGCAGGGAATCTTCCTGATGGACAAAACGGACAGATGGAGAGAATGTGCCAAGTTCCAGGAGAGAAGGCAGGGACCCAGCAAGCAAGCCAGAGAATGTTCTCGGAGCACCTTAGAAACTGTAGAGCACTGTCTGAGTGTGACAGTGACATGGCGGGGGGGCTGCCCATGGAGACTGGCGTGTGTGTTTGGGAGCAGGGTGGGTGGGTGGCTGAGAGCTTGTGTGCCTGGCCCGCAGCAAGGCACAGTGCCTGGGAGCCTCTGGACACTGAGCCGGGAGAGAGGAGGCTGAGGCTGAATCGCACAGTGACTTTGGGAGGGAGCTCTCTGTGGCTCCCCTCACCTTCCAAATGGCCTGTGAGCTCTTTGCCTGGCAAACAAGGCAGCCCTTACCCTCTGCAGCAGCCCCAGCCTCACCTAATTGCTGCAAAGGGCGCCCACAGACATCCTGCTTCCATGTTTCTGAGCCTGCACCCCCCCCCAAGAGCACCCTTTGTTCCCCTCCTTCGTAAGGCGCAGCCCTCCTCTTCTGCCCACACCCCACCCCCCGGCCCCAGCCGCCGATCTCTGTCTGAGGCCGCAGCTCCGGGTCAGGCCTAAGAAATTATTGTCGAATGAATGAAGGAAGGAAGGGACAAAGAAAGAAGACAGACGTTATTTAACCGAGAATCGTTATTGCTCCATGTTAAAGATTCCCTGGCTCTTTGATAGGGCATTGAGAAGTGGACCCAGCTGCTCACTCTCTCCTGTCCACCTCCCGCTCCGTGCCCCGGGGACAAGCTGGGACAGCTGCAAGACCGCGTTTCTTGGTGCCCAGAGCAGCCGACCTGGGGCCCTTTGGCTCCCCCTGGTGACGCCTCACACAGGTCTAGCAAGAAGAGGAGGGGAGCTCTCCTCTTCCTCCCCTCCAGGCACACCTGCTGCCCCTTCCCCACTCCAGCCGCTGACGTCAGTGCTCAGCACAACAGCCAGCAGGGCTGGGCTCAGACCTCACCTTCCACGCTCACCAGCCCCGCAACTTTGGCTAAATTGCTTAACACCTCCTGAGCCTCAGGTTCCAGCTCGGTATATAACTGGCCTCTTAGTGTTGTTGGGAAGATTAAACACAGTCAGAAATGGTGTGGGACTGCTCTGAGCCTCAGTTTTCTCATCAGCAAAATGGGAGTGATGCTCATGTCTTTCTCATAAGGCTGTGGGAAGGATTCAATGAGATTTTGTACATAAAGCCCTGGCACACGGAGGCAGTCAGTACGCGCTGTTATCACAATTACTGCTACCGCACTGTTACTAGTACTAGCACTAATACTATTAGTGATAGTAGCAGGTGGTAGTGATACTCAGCTGATTAAGAGCACCTTACTTTTTAAAATTTCCTCATGAAAAATTCTCTTGATTAATAACGGTGTGAAAGTTCTTAGAGAAAAATAAGATTCTCTGCAAGCATAAAATGTCATTCCACAGACATCAAGCCTCTGTCTTGAGGACATGAAAGGCATTTGTCATCCTATTTTAGTAAAAATGAAATTGCATAATACCTCCTGGCATTGCACACGTCTCCAGACCTTCGAGGGTAGTCTTTTCCCGGATCCCTGGGTGACCCTGGCCCACACGGGCCCCATTTCTTGGCTTGCCCTGTCCGGTGAGGGTCTCAGTTCCCAGGAGCCTATCTCCCTCTGAAATGACCTGCCTGGGTTGCGACACTCGGCATACCCTGACCTGTCGCCGCTGCCTCCTCCCCTTGGGGTAACAACAGCGGGCATGTGTTGAGGGTCCCCGTGTACCTGCCACTGTGCTGAGATGCCTTGGGTGTTGCAGCACGTAAGCCTGCCAGGTAGAAACCGCCACCGGCCCACTCCACACCTGTGAGACAGGGCATCCTGCTGCCTGACCCAGAGCCAGTAGGGGTGGGGGTGGGATTTGAACCCAGGTCTACGTGGGTTCACCCGACCCCACCAACACACACTGTTAAATTAACCATTACCTGTGAATGAAACACACTCAAAGGCTCAAAGGGCTGAGGGGGCAGGGGCAGTAGCGTGCTCCTCCCTGTAACGCTTCGGGGTTTGCTTTTTGTGTTTCCATATTGAGAAAAGTGGTTTTTATGTGGAACAGTTCATAATTCGCACGGTTGATTTTAGGCACCACTCGGTTTTATGTTCCCTCACCTTCCCAACAGTTCCAAAATCTGTTGGAACTGCTGCCCGCCACCGACCCCCACCCCACCGGGTCAGGGAGGCACGTGAGACAGGGCGACACCTGGAAGGGCTCCGCAGAGTCTCCTGCAGGGAGCCCAAGCGCCGGCAGCTTTGCTTTCACAGCACGTCCCGCAGAGCCTGGCAGTGTGCTGGGCACGTGCCTCCCCTCGCCCCTGGGGCTGCAAGTTCATGGACTCGTTGGCAGGAAAAGCTGCAGATGAGTCCTACAGACAGTCCAGCCGATGCGCCTCAGTTTACAGCCGGGGAAACTGAGGCCCAGCCTCACAGACCCACTACCCCTTGGACGCATCTACCCGGACCCCCTTTGGGCACCTAAACTCTGCCAAGTGGGCCCTCTGTCCAAGCCTGCCCTTGTCAGGGCTTCCTGCTTGGAGGGTGCTTCTCTCCTTTCCTCACTCTACTCCCCAGCCCGTCAGCCTGCGCCCATGACCTCTCCTCTCCTCTCCGTCCCCTCGACCCCTGGGTTTGTTGAGCCTGGGTTTGTTCCGTCTCTCGCCCTAGTGGCTCCACAGAGGCTCAAAACCACCCCTGCCAGGGCAGCTGGAGTCGGCCTGACCTCACCACTCCAGAAATCAACATTTTTTTTTTCCAATTTAAAGTCCTGTCTATCTGCTTAACATAGAAAAGTTTCAGAGAGAATGACAAGTAACATTCTACTGTATTTCCTTCCAGTGTTTTTTTCTGTGAGCATATACATTTTAAAAAATAAAACTAACACCATATTACACATACAACATATTTTTCTGGCCTCTATGTTTTCATTTTTTATTTTATTTAAATGATCTTTGTAGAGGCGTGCTTTACCTATAGTAATATGTACTGTTGTAAGTGAATAGTTGGGTGAGTTAAAATTTTTTTTATTGTGGTCAAATATACATAACATAAAATTTGCCTTTTAAGTGAACTGTTCTGGGGCATTTACACTGTTGTGCAACCATCACCACCTCCCATCTCCAGAACTTTTTCATCTTCGCAAACTGAAAGTCTGTTCCCATTAAACACTAACTTCCCTTTCCCTTCCCCCACAGCCCCTGGTCACCACTGCTCTACTTTCCGTCTCTAGGAATTCTGTACCTCACACAAGTGGAATCAAACAATGTCAGTCCTTTTGTGCCTGGCTTATCTCACATAGCATATCATTTTGAAGGCTCATCCATGCAACAGGATTTTATTCTTTTCAAGGCTGAGTAATATTCCATTGTATGTATGTACCACATTTTGTTTATCCATTCAGCTGTGGATGGATATTTGGGTCATTTCTACCTTTTGACTATTGTGAATAATGCTGCTCTGAACGTTGCTGTACAAATATTGGTTTGTGACCCTGCTTTCAATGCTTTGGGGTATATTGATATATCTAGAACTAGGATTCCAGGATCACATGGTAATTTTACATGTAAGTTTTGAGAAACCGCCATAATGTTTTCCACAGTGGCTGCACCACCAAATGAGTTTTGACAAATGCATACACCTGTATGATTTCCACCACACTCAACACAGAAAACATTTCCAGTACTCCCAGACTTTCCACTTGCCCTTCCCAGTCAACTGCCCCAACCAAATGCAAGCAGCCACTGATACCTATGATGATGGATTAATTTGGCCCATTCTAGAGCTTTATATGAATGGAATCATGCATAATGGTGTACCCTTTTCTGTCTGGCTTCTTTTGTTCAGCATACTTTCTGAGTTTCATTCAACACATGCATTTTTGCAACTTGTTTTATCTTGTTTCACTGAAAATCATAACCATAAAATCTTCTTTTAAAATGTGTGGTTTTAATTTTTAATTTTATTTTTAGAGACAGGGTCTCACTCTGTTGCCCAGGCTCGAGTGCAGTGGTGGGATCATAACTCACTGTAGCCTTGAACTCTAGGGCTCAAGCATCCTCCTGACTCAGCCTCCTGAGTAGCTAGGACTACAGCCGTGTGCCACCGTGCCTGGTCAATTTTTTAAAAAATTTTTGTAGAGACAGAGTCTCCCTGTGTTGCCTAGACTAATCTTGAACTCCTGGCCTCAAGTTGTCCTCCAGCCTTGGTCTCCCAAAGTGCTGGGATTACAGGTGTGAGCCATCACATCCAGCCTAAAATGAGTGACTTTTAAGTTGGATATGTAGTATTCCACTGCAGGGATGCACCATAATTTACTCATGCGGTATAGACTAATTCAAATTCTTTGCTGTTATAAACAACACTGAGTGGAACATCCTTGACCTGAATCTTTGCCCACATGTCTGATCATGTCTTTAAAATAAATCTGTGGAGGTAAAATAACTGGTTGGAAGAGAATCAGGTTTTTGTCTTCTACCAAACAGCTTCTCAGAAAGACATTACCAAGTTGTGTCAATTTTACCTCCTAAGTATCTCTCAAATCTGTGGAGCCCTCTTTATCTTACCCTTTGCCCTTTGGGGGTCACTGACCAGCAGGCTTCCTGGAGCCCCTGCTCAAGGATGCTACCCACCTGTGCTGTGAGCAATTCTCTGTAATCAAGACCAACACTGTCCTCCAAGGAGGTGGCACCATCAGGAAGCCAGGTAAAAACTTCAAGGCTGCCGTTGCTTGGAGAGGAGCCTTGCTACCAGGTACACAGGGGGGAACCCCATGACTTTGGGGGCATCCATAAACTAGGGGGTCATGAGTCCCCTTCCCTCCCTTCTTCCTCCTGAGCCAGAAGTGGTCCAGCAAGTCAGAGACTGAACGTAGGTATGGCAGCAGAGACTCATGGCTGGAGTCCCCTCAAACGTTTTTCTTGCAGACTGATCAGTGGCAGTGACGGCATCCAAGTAGGAAGCTCTGACGCCGGCCAGCAACATCCCAGGGTGGGTCTCCCGGGATCCAGAGAGAAGTTAAGGTCTCAGCCCAGGGACCCATGGCTTTCCATCCTCTGGGGCCTCGCCCTGCTTTGCTGTTTTGAACGGAAGAGGCCCAGTCGAGTTCAACTCCAAGACTGTCCCCAGCACAAAGGAGGAGGGTGCAAGTATCACCAGAATGAAAGTCTCCCGCAGCTGCCCACGCCAGGCTGCAGACGGACACGCGCCCCTCGCACAGTGACGCGCTGGCCTCGTGCCCACGTCCTTATCTCCCAGGAATGCTGGAGGAGAGGACTAGCCAGAGCGAGCTCCGCCAAGGGACCTGGGCTCTTCTGCCCTCAAGGCCAGCTATGCTCTTTGATAACTAGCCTCGTGGGTGTGATGTAGCTGGGGTGGGTCACGGAGATAGTGACAATGGGCATTTGTGCAGGACTTTATAGACACAGTCACGCCTTTCATCTTACGCGATCCTCATGGTCAAAGGCTGAGGTTGGGAATCTCACATCCTCTATTCTGCAGGCAGAGATGCTGAGGCCAGGAAAGTGAAGTACCCCTCCCCCAGCTTGTGCTTCCTGCCTAAGTTGCTGGAGAAAGAAAAAGAGCTATTCGGTGGTTGTGACCGTGCCCAGCAGAGATGGAAGAGGATTTATTTCACTCATAGACAGAAACTCACTAAGCAATGACTCCATGCCAGGCCCTGTGCCAGACACTAGGGACACAGGGCAAGACCTGGCCCCTGCTCATGAGCAGCTCAAGGCCGGAGAAGGAGACTCGAACAATGAATTCTGCGGGAGGCCGCCAAGATCCAGCCAGAGGGGCCCTCGATCCAGTCTGCTAGACGGCAAGGCTCCTGCAACTGACCACGTATATTGGTTTTGGACCTGAGTGGATCCAACCACTTAACCAGCTGTGTGACCTCGGGGAAGTCACTTAGCCTCTCTGAGCATTGGCTTCCTCATATATGAAATGAGAATTAAAAACTCTCATCACTGGGGCTCAGTGTGGGAGAGATGAGATGACACATGTAAAGTCCTGGCATGGTTGCTTGCATACAGTGCATTTATTGAGTGGTACTCAATAAATACTGATATGAATTTTAGACAGGATAGAATAAGTGCCAAGGTACACACGTAAAGAACACATAGGGAGTGCCAACCTGGGTGGGACAAGGCACGTGGGCTAGAGGTGATTGGTTATGACCTGGCTACCTGGAGCAGCACAAGATTTGCTGGGAACAGGTGGGTCCCCCACTGAAGGGGGACGGCCCAGACTGCAGGCCTCGGGAGGGGCAGGGTCAAGGCTGCTGAGGGATCCGGTTCAGGAAGAAGGAACTAGAGACCACGCTCTCCAGGGCAGGACAAATCTGCCCCAGTGAGTCTCTGGCCTGGAGTCAAGATTCGGGAGCCCAGGAGTCAGTCTAGTGGGTCAAGCCAGGGTCGTGGGCCCAGCTAGGGTGGTTTGGGTACTTTGCCCGGTAAGTCCACCAGACTGCAGGGGTGGGGCGTTGGGGAGTTTGCAAAGGAGGTGACATGGCCAGAGGGGCATTGGAGACCAGGCTGCAGGCACAGCAGGTGCCTGCTCTAGGAGGGAGGTAGGAGAAAGGAAACCTCAACTGAGAACTTGCCATGTGCCTCCAGGAGGGCTTCCTGGGGGAAGTGGCATTTCCTCTGGGACAAAGTTACACCCAGAGGGGTATGGAGGGTAGGTAAAGGGATGCCACTGTCCTCTGCCACCATGACCTACCCAGAAGGAGTTACTGAGGGATACCGCATTGTTAAAACGTAAGGGCCAGTGGCATTTTTGGCAGTATCTTTGCTGCCACGCCAATGTCCAGGCTTTAATTTCTTCCTTGGGTTTCTGGTCCTGGATAATTGATTCCGCACAACTCAGTGAGGAGAAAGCAACTGTCATTAAACCTCTGGGCCTGCGTTTGGGTGACATTGAGTTACAGCAACATTGATTGTCATTCCACAAACATTTAACCAAGCACCCACTGCTATGTGCCAAGCACTGCTAAGCACCGAGCATTGTTCTGGGCACGGTTTCTGTTCTCCAGGAGCTCAGAGCCTAGCGGAGGGTAGAAATGGACAGTCACCCCTCAGAGAGATAGGGGCTGCATGTGGGGCCCATATGACGTGCAGTTTTGTGGTGAAGGAGGGAGGCAGCAACCCAGCAGGCCTGGCGTGGGGGAGGGGGACACATGTGCGAGGGTAAAGTTTCACAGGAGAGGTAAGTGGGTTTTGTAGGATGAGTAGGAGTTCAACAGGTGCTTGGAGACTAAGAGCATTCCAAGTGGAGGAACAGGCATGAAGCAGAGGAAACTGCAAATAGTTTGGGGACCCTGGAGGCACAGCTGTGAGCCGGGGTGGGAGTCCAGCTGTATCCTGGCAGGGGTAGGGAGCCACAGGGGACAGGAGGGGTCCGGGCAAGGGAACGGCATGGCAGAGTTGTGTTTTAGAAAGGTCCCTCTGGCCTGGGTGGGATGCTTCGAATAAGGCTGAGGCATTTATTTACCCCACCCAAGTGGTGGCTTTCCCAGAGCAGACGCCTGGGGTGTTTCTCCCACTGCTCTGGGAATTCGGGGTCGAATTCACTGGGGAACTGCCCCGCAGGCACCCCACCCTCCTGGAGAGTGGCCCCTCGCTGCTGGCACGTTCAGGGCTCTGGGAGATGCCTCAGCACAGACATCCTACGTCCGCGGGGCCCAGAGTACCCCATGTTGGTTTGACGATCCCCAGCCCTGTGTTCTAATGATGCAGTGTTATTTAAGATTCTTTGGAATGCTCTTTGAGGAACAGTCTAGACCCTTTGTAATCCCAGGGTTTGAGAAAAGCTGCTTTAAAGTAACCCATGGGAGCCTCCCCACTGTGGACCCAGAGCCCCTAAACCCCTGGTCCTTCCTCACCTTTCAGCGATAGGAATCCAGTTCCATCGGGCTCCTCGGTTTGGAAGCCAAGAAAAGGCTGGGGAAGTAAGTTCTTCATAAGGGTCAACTATTCAAAATCTCGTTTCGTTCACAAAACACCCTTGCGACGAGGGCGTGTGTCTCGCCAGGTACTGATGCGGAAACTGAGGACCAGAGAGGGTGAGCGACCTGTCCCAGGTGTTCCGTGGAAAGAGTGCCAGGAAGCGGACACCCAGTGGCAAACAAAGGACGGTATTCAAATCCCTCCTTCCCCGCCAGGGCGAAGGGCTCCGAAGTGTCGTGGAAGGGACCGCAGAGCGTGGGGAGGGGAAGGGCTCAGACTGACCCCAGGCTGCAGTGTGGCCAAGATGGGAAGTCTTAAGGGACTCAGTAAAGGGGCAAAGGATGTGAAGTGTCAATCCCAGATGAGGAATTAGTAAAAGGTGGAGTATTTTTGGAGAAAAAACTTTAGCTTCACTCCCATCCAACGGGTCAACTAGGTCAACACAAGGCACACACTTCCCCTGAAGAACTGGCAAAAAAGACAAAGGTCAATGACACATAGCGCTGGCCAGGGTGTTGGGGGACAGGGAGTCTTGAACATGGTTGGTGGCAGGTAAAATGGAGCAGCCTTTATGGAGGGATTGTAATTTTAAATACTCCTCCTTACCTGGGGGTGGGGGTTGTCAGGGAGGGGCCACAGGGAGCCTTCTGGGGGTGCAGGAAGTGTTCTGTGCCTTCATCTGGTGGGATTATCCAGACACACGCATGCATAGAATGTGTTGAGCCCAACACTTAAGATGAGTGGGCAATACACCTTACTCTGTGTATGGTATAAAAACGAAAATTAGAAATAAAATGCAACTACCTTTGAGTCAACAATTCCCATCCAGAAATCTCCACAGAAATACCTGCCCATAGAAAGGCCAGGCATGGTGGCTTACATCTGTAATCCTAGCAATCTGGGAGGCTGAGGCAGGAGGATCACTTGAGCTTAGGAGTTTGAGACCAGCCTGAGCAAGAGTGAGACCCCATCTCTACTAAAAATAGAAAAAATTAGCCAGCATGGTGGTGTGCACCTATAGTCCCAGCTGCTCAGGAAGCTGAGGCAGGAGGATCACTTGAGCCTGGGAGTTTGAAGTTGCTGTGAGCTATGACAACACTCTGGCCAGGGCAATAGAGTGAGACTCTATCTCAAACAAAACAAAACAAAACAAAAACAAAAACAAAAACAAAAACAAAAACAAAAACAAATACTTGCCCATGGACAGAGATACCTGTTCAGGGGTGTTCAGGACACCATCATTGGTTATGAGGAACATTTGAAAACAACCTAAATATCTTCCAACAGGGGAATGACTAAGGCAATGTCGCACAAACATCACAGAAGAGTAATATGCAGCCATTAAAGAGCATCTCAGAAAATGCTCCTGCTATATCGTGACAAAAGCAAGTTTTAAGACAGGATTTGTCTGTGATCCTATGTTTGCAAAAGCACAACAAACTAAAACAACTCTCTCTGCTTGTGTGAAAGTGTGTGTGTGTGTATTTGTATAAAGAAAGTCTCAAAAAGTGACACATCCGAATGTTAACAGTGGTTTCCTCCCAGGAGTGGGATTAAGAGGTCCCCGGTGGGGACTTTTGCTTTTTACTGCAAACCCCGTAGTGTGCCATGGGATCGTTTTGCAATTGACATTCACCGCCTTTTCCATTAAAACAATTTTAAAAACCCGTGAAAATAGAATTACTCAGTAGAGGCGCCTGGCACATAGTAGGTGCTCACTAAATATTTGTTGAAGGCGGTGCCTCTCCCTTCAGACCATGGGCCTGTGGGATGTTGCTGGAATAGATGTTAGGAAAGCTTGAAGCTGGCGGCCACGTCTCCCTGGGGGACTGCTCTAAGGCCAGAGCTCCATTTGCTTGGCCAAAAGTTTTATTTGTGGGGAGATTAAGAAAAAATAAAATAAAAAATTTAAAGCAACCCAGCCCTCCTTTCTGTCTACCGCGGGCGAACGGTGGGGCTTCAGGCAGGCCTGCCCCCGGCCTGCAGAATCGCTGCCCGCAAAACAAACAGACCGGGCTGGGGACTGGATCCTGGGGACAGAAACAGACATTATGCACGGCCCCCGCCTCCCCCTCCTGGGCTGTCACTCGACAGGCCCAGCCTCCCACTGCCCTCCCCTCCCAGGCAGCCCCAGGGGGACGGGGGACCCTCCCCCCTCCACCCCAACCCGACCTCCTCCAGCTCCCACCTCCCACCCCACCAAAGACTTTTTGAAGTTGATCAATGAAACATGTTTTATTTAAGGGCCCTATTCCTGAGCGGGCACTCCGCGAGGCCTTCATTAGTTCCACATAATGAAAGAATGGGCCAATTCAGGGAGACCAGGGGAGAGAAAAGAGGGAAAATTAGAGTTCGGTCTGCTCACTTGAAAAAAAAAAAAAAAAGGAAAGAAAAAGAGGAGGGGGCAGGGTAGAAATTGTGGATTTGCTAAGTAAAGCTCCGGCTGTATTCAGGGCTTGGGGAAGGGTCCCCCCCTCAATCCTCTTAGGCCTGACAAAGTGGGACCCGGAGATCCCTGCCCCGGCGCTCACATTCCGCGCCGGGATGGAGGGGCAATGGACTGTTTAAATTGCTACTTAGGTTTCCAGCTGTTTTACCAGTGATTTGCCCGACTTAATAGCTCTTTAAGGCTTTAAACAAGAAAATAGCTCTTCTCACGACTCAAAGAAGCGGCCCTGGTTAGTTGAGACGGCGCCCATTGTCCGGGGCTTAAGCCCTCTCTGCAGCCGGACTCCCCTACCCCCTCCGCCCGCCAGACTTTGTCCGGCTCCCAGAGACTCTTTATTTATCCTTTTAACGTTCTGGTTTTCTGAGCCTGCGTCGGGAGGCCTTCCTCATGAGTGCTCCCTGGAGGGGCTGCCTGCCTGCTGCCTCTGAACACACCCCAACAAATTCGTAATAAACAATGATGACCATGATAATGATGATGATAATGATGACTGCACCTATGTATCGAGTGCCTACTATGTGCCAGGCCTCGGACTGGGCACTTTTCTTCATTCATCCCGTTTCATTCTCATCCCGGTCTACAAAGGAGGTGACTACTGCTGTGATGGCCATTTTACAGATGGGGAAACTGAGACACAGAGGAAGGGATCACTTAGCCAAGTTCACACAGGGCATACACCAGAGTCAGGGCTTGTCAGAATTCTGGAGTTTGGGCTTTCCACCATCCCTCTTCTGCCAGGTAGCCACGGAAGCTCGGGCAGTTACAACAGGTCAGGAGAGGGGACTCCTGGGATTTGGGGTTCTAGCTTCATCCTCTGAGGATGTGCAGTTAGAGGCAGCTGTTGGGCCCAGGTTTCAGGGGGGCTGCAGGGGTGGGGAGAGAGGGCAGGAGAGGAGGGGTCCGGAAACTTAGACATCTCACCTGGAAGCTGGTGGGGGAAGTCTGCCCTTAGCTGTCTGTGTCTAGAACCTTTAACTGCATGGAAATAATTCACGATTTAACTCTAGTACACTAAAGAGCAACATGTTTTTCTGATTACAAAAGTCATACATGTAAATTACAGAGCAATTGAAATATATTAAAATGATTAACGAGAACATATAAAATATTTAGCGTGCTTCTTGGCATGGAGTGCTTAACCCATGTAAGCTATCGTCTCACCATTATCGATGTTATTATTATCTTGAAGACACACAAAGAGCATTTTGGTATCATATTTCCTTCTGGTCTTTTTTGCCACACATACATACACACCCAAGCTTAACTATAACTGTCTACATGCCTGTTTTGAATGTGCATGCTTTATTTCTCTTAGGTTCGCTAAGATTCACTGAGCCAGAAAGCCTTGATGAAGGCTTATAGATTTTCACTGTCCTGACCCTGTGGCCTTTGACTTCTACATCAGATTACACGCTACAGATTATGCGGAAGGGCGCACGCAGTTGGTGGAAAAGGATGTCCCTAGAGATGGATGGGAGGACGTTGCAGGTGGACACAGTCCTGGAGGAAGGGAAGCCCCCAGATAAGATGTATGTTCGAAGCTCAGTTTGCGGTAAATAGAGACTATGCATCTAGCCAGACCGTAGCGGGAGGCTGAACCTGGCACCTGGACCTTCCAGGCGAGAGTCAGCCAAGGGGCTCGGCCTTACCTCCCTGGGCAGTGGGGAGCCACAGATGGTTCTGAGCAAGATCAAGGTTTGAATGGCCCACATCTAAGCCACCAGGAAAGGCAGCCCTGGGGCCCCACCTCGCCAGCAGGGCAGACACCGGCTTCCCCACCGTCCTCGGCCGTGACTTAGGAACGAGACCGTGCCTGTGTGCTGGGCTGGGCCGGGCTGCTTCTTTGGTGTGTAGGAGGGAAGGCGGGCAAGGACCACTTCCCACCCACCCCCGCCACCCGGGACACGCAGGGCAAGGCCAACTCGCTCTCTGCCATTTGGTGAGGAGGTTCGAAAATGTTAATGTATTTCATCCCCCTTGTTTTACGGATGGGAAACTGAGACCCGGGGAGGGGAGCCGATCCGCCGAGGTCCGCACGGCAGGTAAGTGGCAAAGGCGGAAATAAGAAAAATTGATTGCATTCGTAGCACGATTTGCAGCAGTTCCTGACCGGTTCCTATCCCACCCACGCATGCTGAGCATCCTTTTCTCAAAAAAAAAAAAAAAAAAAATGGACTTAGCAATGCAAACAATATGAATGATGTGATGCTTGGTTCTGGAGGAGGTACAGGGACCCAGGCGTTTGCACGCAGGACCGGTCAGCGTCAGCCGCTGTAGCCCTGGGAAGGCACTTTGCCAACACCCCTCAACATTTCACAGCGAAGTCCCATTCGCTGAGCAATCCCACGGCCAGGAATCTTTCCCGCGGATATATTTTTGCACGTATGCAAAGACGGATGCATAAGGATGCCCATCACTGCTCTGCTTTTCATACCGAAACTGGAAAAAAGCCCAACAACACTGGATGTCTATACACAGGGACTGGTTAAATAAATTTTGTTGCATCCACATGTGGAGTATCATACAGCAGTCAAAAGGCGTAGCATGGACCAATTTATACTCCCTCAAACAGTGTTCGAGAGCAGCTATTTCTCCATGTATTCAGGGTATTTTCAAACTTACATATCTTGGCCAATTTGATAGGTAAAAAGGGCAGCTTAATTGTTTTTACTTAACGTTTCTTAATTATGAATGAGGTTGAACATTTTTCATATGGTTATTGTTCATTTCAATTTGTTTTTCTGGGAAGTTCTTTTTCATATACAGCTTTTGTCATTTTTTTCTGCTAGGTTTTAAGTCTTTTTTCTCACTTATCTTTGTGAGTGTTCTCTAAATTAAAGCAATTCATCCTATGAAATGTCAGTCCCCATTTGGCTTCTATCTTTACTTTGTTTATGCTTATTTTTTTCCACCTAGAAATTTTAACATGTCATGGAGTCAAAATTATTTAACTTTGATTCTTTTGGGTACAGAAAGTTTTTTTTTTTTTTTTTTTTTTTACATTTATTTCTGAGTGTTCTTTTTTTTTTTTTTTACCATCTTTTTTATTTCGGCATATTATAGGGGTACGGATTTTAAGGTTTCAATAAATGCCCATTCCCTCCTCCCCCCACAAGTCTGAGTTTCCAGCATGACCATCCCCCAGATGGTGCACATCTCACTCATTATGTATGTATATATCCGACACCCCCCCCCTCCCCCCGCCCAATACCCTATTACTGTAGTACCTATGTGTCCACTTAGGTGCTGCTCAGTTAATACCAGTTTGCTGGTGAGTATATGTGGTGCTTNATGTGTCCACTTAGGTGCTGCTCAGTTAATACCAGTTTGCTGGTGAGTATATGTGGTGCTTGTTTTTCCATTCTTGGGATACTTCACTTAGTAGTATGGGTTCCAGCTCTAACCAGGAAAATATAAGATGTGCTATACAGAAAGTGTTTTTTAAACAGTTGAATTAGTTCTCCTTTCCTTTTTTGATTTCCTCAGTCAGTTTAAAGCTCAGAAGGTTCTCATCCCTCCAGCGATCCATTCAATATTCCCTTATATTTGGGGGCAGTCTTTCTAGGATTTGATTTGCTTCATAAATAATTTATTTTTTAGTGTATGTGAAAATGATTTAAACTGATATTTCTCCTTACGTGGTGTCCCAAGTTCATGGATTCAACATTCTTCCCATTGTTCACAGTCTGGGGAAGGCCGAAGGTCACGTGCTGGGTCGCGTTACGCAGGAAAGCCTGGTTCTCTGCTTCTGCTAATTGTATGTTTTCACGTCAGGGAGGACTCACTCTTCATCGTTTCCAGAATACCCTTTGGCTGTCTCACCCATGTATTTCCGCAAATGAATTTTATTATAGCTTCTGGGTTCTGTATCCTGCTTAGAAAGACCTTTCCTTTCCAAGGTTATAAATACGTTCATCTATGTTTTCTTTCAGAATTTTTATGGTTCAATTTTGTTTTTAATTTTGGATCCATCTGGAATTTATTTGGGTGTAAGGGGTGAGGTAGGGATTCATCGTTATTTTTTCCAGATGGCTGATGACCCGGTTATCTCAATGCCAGGCTTTGAGCAGCGACTGAGATCGGAACTGGCTCCCTTATCCACGGGCTGCATCCCACGTTTCCAACCCGCTTCTGCACTTGGGTCTGGACCGAGCTGTCTGTTTCTTTTCCAGCACTAAACTTTAGAAATCACTGTACTTTCACAAGACGTTTCAACATCTGGTAAAGCCAAGTCTTCCTCCACTACTTTTGTTTTTGCTCAGAATTTCCCTGGCTGGTCTTGCATGTTTATTTTTCCAGATGAAATTTGGTATCATTTTGTCAAGTTCCAAAAAATAAAAGAAAATAAAAACCCTGTTGGTTTAAGGCTTTTCTTACCACTGAGTGTAGTGTTTTCACAGATTATTGGTTTTAACCCCTTGCCATTCGTTTGCTTGTCAGTCTATTTCTTCCCCTGTTCATTTTTACTGTAGCATAGAAGATTTTTTTTTTTGTTTTTATACAGTCAATCAGTTCTCTTTTCCCTTTTTAAAAAAATCTCCTTTAATGATTTCAAACCTTGAAAACTTCCCATTCCACAAAGAGATGGTCAATATTCACTTACCTGTTTGGCCAGTCTTCCGAGGATTTGCTTTGCTTTATAAATATTCCTTCTTTTTCAGTATATGTGAAAGATTTGAAGAATGCGTTCTCACTGGGTTTTTTTCTTTTTTTGAGTCAGAGTCTCACTCTGTTGCCCAGGCTAGAGTGCCGTGACGTCAGTCTAGCTCACAGCAACCTCAAACTCCTGGGCTCAAGTGATCCTGCTGCCTCAGCCTCCCGAGTAGCTGGGACTACAGGCATGTGCCACCATGCCCGGCTAATTTTTCATATATATTTTTAATTGGCCAATTAATTTCTTTCTAATTTTAGTAGAGACGGGGTCCTGCTCTTGCTCAGGCTGGTTTCGAACTCCTGACCTTGAGTGATCCTCCCACCTTGGCCTCCCAGAGTGCTGGGATTACAGGCGTTAGCCACCTCGCCCGGCCTGCACTGGGTTTTTATTTGCAACTCTTTCCGTGGCTCTTTGTCTACTGACGACAACTTTGTCATGTACTAAACTCTTTGCACCAGGATGTCTCTCTGCTCCCCAGTCGGCTCCATTCACACCTGCTCTGCGGCTCCATCGGGGACTTAATTATCCGCTTTAACATTCGAGAGGGCTGATTGCTTGAGTTTCTCAAAATAGTCTTTGGATTTCTCACCCTTTTATTTCCCAAAATACCCCGGCCTGCATGATTCATGTGGCCCTCACAGGAACCCTGAGAAGTAGGCGAGAAGTATTAATTTCACCAGCTGAGAGTCTGCTTGGGCCGAAACGAGGTAAGGGACGGAGCAGACAACACAGTTGTCATAGGTGCAAGGGGAAAGGTGTGACTTTTAGGATCTGAAACTTCCATAGGAAGGGGTTGTCCCCATTCAGCAGCAAGTTTGGTTACTGGATTTGACACAAAGAGGAAGGGGGGGGTGACGTGTATGCAGTGGCATCTAATACTCAGTCTCAGATGATCTGCTCTGGGGGCTATCCTCTGTGACCCTGCAGTAAAATCTGCCTCCCGCAACTGTGAGTCAGTGCAGAGGAAACTGTCAGAGAGGGGCAGGGACCGGGGTGGGGGCAACGGCACAGGATTCGATGTGGTCGATGGTCCCCCACATCCCTGGGGTACTCCCCCACGGATTCTGCTTTGTCTCTGTGACCTCAGGTGCTTGGGGTGTCTCTCGAGGGCCCGATGCATCAGTGCCTGTGTCATTAGCGTGTGCGGTGACAGCCCTCTGCAGCCCAGCTCCTTTTGTGGAGCAGCAGCCTGGAATGGGGGCCGGCAGGGCAGCCCTGGGGGGCTCCTCATTTGCAGCTGACATCAATAGGTCAGTGCAGAGGCCCGGAGTGAGCAGGAAGGTTGGTGCAGATGGGTCTCCTGCAGCCGGCGATTCCTTGTTGGGATCTTCAACCAATCTGGGGCCATAACTCACATGGGGTGGGGGGCCACCATGTGCTGGAGGGCCGGGGGGGGGTGTCTCTGGGTCAAAGGCGGAGTCTCCAGGGGAAACAGAAAAGCTCGGGCTCCCCGCCCTGGCAGCCCTGGCTTGCAGGCTCTGTCTAGGATCAGGGGACATTGTTTATTTCTTTTCTTTATTTTTAGCTTTTATTTTTATCAAGCTTACACAGGCAAACAGTTCTACAAGGTTTGTTAGGAAAAACGGCAGTCTCCCGTCCTGTCTCCCTACCCACTCCTAGTGCCCTCCCGAGGCAACTATTTCACCTCCTTTAACTAACTACTCGGGTTTTTACCGGTGTCATTAAATACGTGCCTCTGAGACTACAGCTTGAGTTTTTTCAGTTGTCAGCCCTCTCAGTTGACCCGCCATCCTGGAAGGCGAGGACCGCGCTGGTTGCCGGCTCTCCCTCACCACGCACACCTTCCCTCGTCCTCGCACCTGTCTGTCCTCGCACCTGTCCGCACAGGCCTAGGATTTGGGTCGCCTCCGTTGTCAGTGATGAAGGGCGTGGAGTCTGGGCCTCCTCTGCCTCTTAGCTGTGTGACCCTGGGCAGATCACTCGACCTCTCCGTTGGAGCCGTTGACCCACCCAACCTCGCCGGCTGGAGCTTTCAGTGAGTCAAGTCAGGGAACATGCGTCAAACGGTCAAGACGCCTTTCCTGCAGTGGCACCCCTGCGCCCAGCTAATTGTCTTGTTTCTCTTTTGCTTGGTTTTCTACACAACTGCCGCTAATTCCGCCCCGAACTTTCCTGGCAGGACTTCCAGGAACGCCGCCGGGTCCTCCCCGCCCACATCTGCCTGGAGAAGCCCGTGCCCAGCGCCCCAGGCTGCAGGGCCAGTGGCCCCCCGGCGGCTCCCTTCCCCAGCTGTCTGGGGACGCCCTGTGACTTTCTCCTTGCCCTGGTTCCCTGTTTTCCTCTTCCTTGCTTTACCCTCATTCTGGAGAAGCACGAAGCACCTTCTCTCGTTGTCTCCCGAGAAAGGGTCTCAGGGTGGTGCGGTCAGTTCTCATTCACGGGAGTTACGTGCCACAAGGTCACCAAGAACACGGAGTTTGCCAAGACTGAGCCACTGCTTGAGGGGGACATGCAGCGTTAGGTGCCTGCAAGTCCGTGGTCACAGTATTTTCATCAACGGATCGACACATGGCCCTGTGTTTTGTGTGTTTACAGACGCCTTATTTAATAGATATTGTTGACTCATTAACACTGAATTCACAGCCAACAGCACCGTGACTCCCGCCTGAGTGGAGCTTCTCTTGTACATGCCTTCTCCACGGGGCGCAGCGTGGCCTTCTCGCACTTGGGAGCGCTGGGCGGCCCTTCAGTGCTGCATTGGGATCAAGCAGCGAAATTTCCAACAAAAAGCACAAAAATGGAGAAGACATGGTGCTAAATAGA